>DWDU01004097.1:0-11045 GCA_018245575.1 Jemadia suekentonmiller
CTGGTGTTGCCATTATGTCGACTTGCACTGTACTGCCGAATTTCAGAAGTTCGTGTATACGAGTCTTGTATATTTGAGAATTATGTTCCATTTCAGATATTTCCAGTAATAAAATATTCCATATATTTACAAACTTAAAATATTTCCGTGTGACTATTATGAGTATAGTAATCAATTTGTTGCAAAATATTTCATGAGCTTGGCAATGACATTACATTATATTTTATAAATTACCATGATATTGCAAAAACTATAAGTGATAAAAATTGTATACTGAATACTAATATTAATTCTAAACTTTTTGTCTAAGGATTTTTATGTTACATAAAATTAACAGGCATTCACTTCAGAAGTGATCGGTATTAAAAAGGCTCGACAACCGAGAAAAGCAATAGCTTGAAGTAATAAAGGTAAAATACGCATGTTTTGGTATTGGGTGCATTTGGTATGGTATTTTATTGCTACCTTTTCTATTAAAACGAAACTGTTTACTTTTGATTAGATTATACACGTCATGTAAAAAAAAACACAGAAAGAAATATCATTAGAATTTGTTTTTCTAGTTAAAATTTGGTGTTTTGCGAACCTTTAAATCAGACCCGTTGGTCTGATTAATTGGTCCAACACCGTTGTGTTAGACCAATTAATTTTTTTTACTCGTCGAATGGATCTGTTAAACAGGATTTTGAGTTGAATTTCGACGAAAAAAGGAAGCAAATTTTTCTAATATAGATTTTCCAGTAGTGGCTCGGATTCTGAATAATATGTACCCGGTGTATAGCAATGGGGTCACCAACTATCTCATAGTGGGACTTAAATGTAACTGGTGAAACGTGGGATTATACTACACTCCTCTGCCTACAACTTCGGGTATAATAGGCGTGAATTTACGTTATATGGTTAATGTAAATATGATACAAAATGACATTAAACCCGACAATCCATGATTATTTGTTATCCATATACACGAACAATGATAATATATGGCGTGTATAGGGTTCCAATTCCCATATTAGGAGTCCAGCCTACCTCACTTATTGACGGTGTACTCTGGTATACAACAGACAAGTGCACAAGGCCAGCGAACAGCAGCAGTAGATGCGGCTAAATGCTCTAACCACCGACGGACAGCAGCGTTGGCGATGAGAGAAGCTGTCTCTGCGATCCCAAACTCGCATGCCCAACGTAGCGTTATAATCCCCTATACTATAATCCCCTATGCTCAGTCCTGGTCTGAAATTGTTTTATGATTATATATATGTATGTAAAAAAAAAGATTTATGTGAAATTGACCAACAATACCATTCTACCAACAATATGCAATAGATAGTTTCGCTATTAATAGTTTAGTGTGTACTTTGCAAAGATATTTAATTTGGTTTATGTTAAAGCCGATGTTACTACGTATATAAATTAAAAAAGCCCAGTCGAAATGACGTTTTAGCATTTCCTTCCTGTACTTGCAGATTGCTTTTTAATAACAATGCTTATTTCATTCATCACCTCGACTGGCACAATTTCTGCTCCGTAAAAGGGAAACTTACTTTACGAGTACTGACCTCCATGCAGATTTGCCTTGCGTCCATTGTACTGATTTTTATTTAGCACAAAGGATCCTTCGCCATTTTGTTAGGGTATCCCATTACGCATGCCAGGAAGTATGAGCACAAAGGGAGGGAAGAAACGGTGTGGGACGGCGCTCGCTTTATTTATTCAGGAACTCGCAGAGCCGAAAGCGAAAGTAATTCATGTATGCTTATTAAAAGCAAAGTGGTTCAGTCGAAGAAATAAATTAATAGGGAATTTCTGTTTTACATTACGTACCATTATTATAGGACTACCTCAAAGGGGTTGTCACAATGCATTGAAGTACCGCTTGTGAATTTGCAATATGTATTTTTAACGTCAATTTATATTCAAATAACAAAGATACGGCGAGGTGGAGAGTTCTTCAACAATCGTATTATATTCGTTTATGAATACAATTAACAACGACAACAATGGTTAAGGATTCAGAATGGCTTGTTAGCGCGGAACGTTATTTATTTGAATCCCTTTGTCTATCTTACTACTTTAAAGTTTTTTTGTAGTTTTGTTAGTCATGCTTTTCTAGCATACATTATCAGAAACATTTTTATGATTATTTTATCTTGGTAAGGATTTCTGTCGCTCTGCAATCTTCTGGCAAACTTCAAGTCCGTTAACTTTATGACGACCTTCCAAATCGCAAATATCAATTCGATCATCCAGAAAACATATATCTTACGCAATTGGTCAATCACGCAAAGAATGACCGTGCCCAACGTTGCTTAAATATACAAATAATACACCTTTTGTACCCTCGTTAGAGTTGGAAGCGCTTCGTTTGAGGCAGCAATGTTCATTTCACTGAACAATAGGTACATATAACGATTGTTCTGATACTTTTCATTTGTACGATAGTAGGTATTTCTCTTTTGTTTAACGGATGTAAAAAGTGGGTATGCCGTCGATTTAGTAGTAAAACCAGCCTTAAATATTTCAGGAATCAATTAATTTGGAGCAGTAGATATCTTTAATATGCTTGAGAGGTATTTGATCATTTATTGCGTGTTAAATAGGTCTCGTGACTAGAACACACAAACAATTATACGCCATGTATGTCCACAGCAAATAGTAATACACACCCAAATACAATGTGAAAGTGTGTACTTCTTTTTAAATATATAATGATTTTGAAACTAAACAATAAATGTTATAGCATGTGACGAATACTCAGTTGCCTGATCTAGGTTGCCTGAGGAGCGAATATGTGTAAAATTAGAAAAATACTGTATTATAATATGAATAAAAATATAAGTTTAACGACTAAACTAATAACTTGACTAAACTTGACTGCATCGTTGGTCGTGTTGGCTGCAAACGCAACTGCCGATCAGGAGGTCCTAGGTTCGATTACCGGATCGGGCACTATTAAATTTTTCTAATTTAGATTTTCTTGTAGTGTCTCGAAGCTTAGATATGTACCCGGAGCATGGCAATAGGCTCACCACCTTTTCCATAGTGGGACGTAAACGTAACTGGTGAAACGTGCGAGTGTTGTACATTCCTCTGCCTATCTCTTCGGGGTCTACAGGCGTGTTGTTACGTTATGTTACTTGACTAAAATATTGAAGTTTCATTATAAAAATGTTCTGCAACTCGGTCTACACACAGACACATGATAATCATCTTCGTCTTCTTCGTCATCATCATCGTGGTGAACAAACCACAGGCACATTACGAGTATAAACGCTTATGACAGGTGACACTCCACTCGAATTTAATAAAATCAATAGTCGTTCCCTTTCTTAAAGTCGATGACGGACACGAGAAATATTTCTAAGCCGTACAGTTGAATGTGCGTATAAACAGATATTGTCTGAACGCATGACAAAAAGGTCCTATTCTGAGCTCTATAGTTGGGAATTAAGGAAGTCTAGACAATTGAATATCTCCCGACCTAAGGCCCTCATTAACTGAAGAGTCCGATAATCCAACAGAAAACGCTGAATTCATTGCCGACAAAACATATATAAGAAAATTACGTATTTAGAACAGAATTTAAACACATAAATTGGTTCGTATTTTGTTTTATAAGACGTCACGTAGTTTTATTATTATTATATTATCACAACAGGCCTGGTAAGCTTATGGGTCAGGTAGAGAGATTTGAGTGCCGTAGGTAACATTGTTAAACATTTTTTTTTTAATTTGTTATATTTTTGTTCGGTAAAGTAAGAATTGTACGAAACAATTTTTGCTATGTTTTGTTATGTATTCTCAGTGGAGACTGATGTCCAGCAGTGAACTGCAATAAGCTGACGATGATGAACAGGCGCTTATTATTAAAAAGTAACATCACGCCTATTATCCCCGAAGAGGCAGGTAAAGGAGTGTAGTACACTCGCACGTTTCAGCAGTTACGTTTACGTTCCACTATGGAATAGGTGGTGAGCCTATTGCCATGCACAGGGCACAAATCTAGACACCGAGCCACTATTAGAAAAATTCTTATAGTGCCCGACCGGGGAATCGAACCCAGGATCTCTTGATCGGCAGTCGGCGGTTTATTATTATATATTAGAAATAAAAGTAATTAATTTCACTGTTTCCGTTTTAATGTAACATCACTCCGGAGCGGTACGCAGAAGAGTGTAGTACACATTCACGTTTCACCAGTTACCTCCCATCGTGGAATAGGGTGTGAGCATATTACGATAAATCGGGCATAAATTCAGACTCATTGCCACAACTATAAATTTCAACTAGAAAATCTAGGTTAGATTCTAAGTGAGAAAATCCTATAGTACCCGACTCCAAATTTAGACGCAGGACCTCGCGATCAACAGTCGTGCTTGCAATCACTCTATCAACATTCGAGTTTTTTGAAATTATAGACTATAGACTAAATTAAAGAATTAAATCAAGTAAATTATAGACTACTTAATAATGAATAAATCAGTTTTTATATTTTTGCAATTAAAGTAAAGCTATGTTCATACAAAGTCTTAAGAATAGCTGAAATAAATATTAATAAGAATGTTCTAGCTCACCACACGTACCTACGGCTCTCATAACCCGAACTTAGTAGTACTCGTACGATGTTGACCAAATAACTGAAAAACATGTATAGTTGTACCTATATATGTAGAAATACACACTAGATGGACAATATTGTACCCAAATAGGAAAAGTACTGGGCCTTTTCACCCAAATATTCGTCACAATTGTTGGCATAAAATATTCTAACATAATAAAGAAAAGTAGGTTGAAGCACATCATCAAATTAGCTATTGCTGAATTCATACAAAAAAGATTACTTCTGATATAACAGCTAACTACAGATCCTACACTTGATTAGATAAAAAAGTCGATGTCGTGTCGATTTGCTAACGAGGCGAGATACAATTTAACATTATTAGGCCAGAATAAATCTTATATAAGCCAGAACCTTACATAACAACCATGAAAAGTTAGGGTCCAAAGCTGGGAAAGATTATTTAAACGATGATTCTACTTCTAACAAACATAAAACTGAGACTCCACTTTAAACTATATTGTTCTTATAAGTGTAATCAGACAGCACCGTGTGAGAAATATTTCTGTCCTTAAACACCTGACGTGCTTTTTCAACATGCATTATTTTCTTCACATGCCTTTTCCCAGACTTGATTCACCACCAGTCAATATTTGGTCAAAATATATGTTTATCTCTTTCGGCACCAATTATTTGTCCAGTTGTGTATCATAACTAACTGAAACATTAACAATCGATATGTATTTTATTCTCTTACTGTCATTGATTTACTGAACAATATGCCGAAATGAAGCTGAAACAGCTTTCAGTTTAAAACGTCCATTTGATTATTCACAGGGGCACATTCAAAAATGTACTTATATAGGTAGAACAAACACCATTTGAAAAGTCAACATGCCATTCCCAACCTGTTTAAAGTAAAAAGGTAAATTTAATTTACGGAAGTAAATCAACTAGTATGTATTTATTGGGGCGTCTGATTAAACACTTCGTTTGACTTTCCCAGAGTCCTTTAATTAATTTGAACAATGTTTTTTGTCTCGGAGCGAAAGTAATTAATTGCTTACAAATACAATTTTGCTTCGTAACCGTAAACCGCCCTCTACAATGTTTTTAAATTCCACTTTGCTTAGAGCTAGTGAAATTTGTTGTGTCTTTGTTTAATAAATTGGACGGCTTTCAAGGAATAGAGAATATTTCATTACCAAGTAACACTTTTTATCTAGGTTAAATTTGACACCTCAACCAATGTTATTCAATACGAATTTTGTAGTGAATTTAAAAACAAATATTCACCAAGAGTTCAAGAAATAGTTTTTAAGCCTATTTAATTGAAGCAGCTAAATATAGGGATAAATATAATTAATTATAAAATCTTGTAAATTTTGTTGTTGATTCATTCATTTTCAAATATTACGAGTTACGTCTGCAGTTCGTTTCGCCCCATTTCACTTAACTTACTTTAAACGGGTGAGATAATCAATAATACATTAAAAACAGAAGTCTGCTAAAGTAATTAGGTGAACCATGCAACATGAGTTGCGAAAACCTCCTCTCGAGACTCGGAGCGATGTTATTACAAAATAAAATAAGATTTTGTTGATGCTTTCTTTTAATTAAATTTCTGAACCGCCGAGGGATATAAGAAGCCGGTAAGATTGATGACGGAATATCGGATAATAGTCCCTTAGACGTTGCAGTGCGGTCATAAATGTAGAAGAATTACATTAGAATTTAAATTATGGCCCGAAGATAATATCACTTTAAATATTAGCTTATTCATCACACGACGAATTTCAGTTCAAAAAATGTTTTCTTGTTCATAATATATTTTATGTATTACAAATTGAAATGTATAAAACTGTAGTACTTAAAGCTAACATACATAATAATGAAAAAAAGTTATCATGTAGTGAAAAACAGCGAAAAGATAACCTTTTATAATCCTAGGAATAACGAAGACAGAACACTTGAAAATAAGTGTAGTTACAGTGTAATGCCAGAACGAAAATACACGATGACTTATTTTACACTCACACACTATTACTACTAATAAAAATTCCAACCACGAAACTAGTAAAAATTCTACAATTCAAGTACATAATAATAATAATCTCTCGGGACATCTCCACCCACGGCTCCCAAAGTAAGCTTCAAGAAAGCTTGTGGTATGGTAACCAGACGGCTGATATACTACATATATACATATAAATACATACTTAAATAGATATTTTTTTTACACCCAGACACAGAACGAATACTTGCGCTCATCACACAAATCCGGTCAAATTATCTTAATTATTGTAATCCAAGTGTATAGAGTGGTGAATTAAGATACGCCTTTTGTCTGTTAGGATAAGACATTTGCCAGTAGGTGTTATGTGCCTATCTCGGGATAATCTAGCGTGATAACGTAATAATAATAATTTACTGTTTATCGAAAGGTGTCCTGAAGGAGAGACGAGATAGGTCAAAATCAGTTCATATACTAATCTGACACGCAGTAAAAAGATATGAAACCTTCTTTTTCCCAGTATTATAGATTCTATACTTAATTGTAAAATCGTAGATTCTCTGCTCATAGCTAGCTAAACCGGCTTAAATTGTTATAACGCTCATACAAAGGGGCCTTTGGGAACAATATTCCACGCGAGACCCGCTAATGAATTTTTCTCTACATATTGTATATGCACTCAGCTCATATAAGCGAATATCATTAGCTTAAAATTACTGGTTATATTTTCTTCGATTTATACATTGTACGATGTGAATGTTGACGGATGCAGGTTTCCAGGGAGTTGATCTCCCTTACTTTGTGACTTTCCAATTTTGATCAATTAGATTAGATACTGGTTGATGGGAGAGTCACAAGTCTTTGAAACTAATATACATTTATGAAATGAGCGATGTATTTAAAGGAATCACGGCAGGTTTGTAAGCGAAGAGATATTTGACGCCCAGTTTTCTCTCCCAGTCTCTGCCTACCCCGTAAAGGACCTGGCGTATAATTATAATAATAATAATGTCAATATTTTAGCAATCCACTTGTAATACCTATGATTCAACCTTAAAACGATTACATGTATACCATTATTTACAATGAAAACCTTGTATTACGAGTATCTACATTACAAAGTAAGAAATATTTAGGAACCCATAACAAGATCAGACTCGCACTTGACCAGCGTGGCCGAGTCTGTCTTAATCCCTCTTGTTCTTACAAAAGGTCTGTGTCCAACAGTGGAACGATAGGAATGGAGCAAGGTTCATATCACACATAAAGATTTCACCTTTACGTATGTTATTTAGTAACAGCAACAACACGACCTAGATAAAGCAGCTGAAGAACCTATTCCCGGCTAATGGAATCGTGTCGTCGCGCTACACCATTCCAGATTAACTTTAATTAAGCGACTGTTATTTGAAACTTCACTCGGAGAAAATTTATCTCGTTAGATAAACTTATACACGTGAATGAAATTTCTAATTAACGAACGAAATTGATGTCCGTTTAAGTAGAACGGTAGTTATTATTAGTAGATCGCTAATAGTGTCGGGCGTTACTCTGCGGAAATCTTTTGTAATCCAACTAATGTAATTACTGTTCGATCATCTGCGCCTTAACTGTTCTTCGTGTATATTTTTGTGATGGCTGGCCGTCTATTGTCTGCTTATACTGATATAGTTCGAAACCCAAATTTCTAACTAAACACCACATACTATATTTATTTTAAACAACTTGTAGTGATTAACTTATACATATAGTATCCATTTACAACGAATTATAAAATTCTAGAACCTTCTAGATATTTTATGGAATAAATAGCAATTTCTGTAAAGAAAATAGGCGTGTACAATATTAAATGCTATATCCAGTTCTGATACACAGAGACAGTAAGACATGAAGTATTTTTCGTAAAGTTTTTCAGTTTATTGCATAATCTGTGGCATATGTCTCGAAAAAATATCTTTTTTACTTAATATTTATTATTGTAACAAGATCAAATAAGGGCCAGACCTTCTGATTGACACATTCATAAGAATTATTACTACATAAATGCACATAAAGTACGGCAATTATCTAAGTCCATACAGGAGTCCCAAAATCTAAGGCCTTTGCATGATTAAACAGCATGTCGAAAATTGCAGTGACGAATTTATAACAAAAAAATTGAAAACGCTTAATGTCCTGACGACTTACGGGCAGCAGGGTAAGCGGCGCGAGAAGATGTTCTCTGCGATACCCAACCCGATTGCCCAGCGTGGAGATTATGGGCGTAATCAGCTAATAATGATAATGTTGACTATGAAAATAACAACGGAAGAACACCACGAAAGTACAATATCACATAATCGTCATGACATCCGCCTGTACCATTCATAATCCTGGACTTTTCCCATAGTATGACACAACACTCATAAACCAAAACAGGCGCTCAGTAACTTTGAATCCAGCGTTCATATTAAAAGTCCTGACAACACACTCCTTAATATAAACTGCTAACACGTAAAACTTATCTGCCTCTGCAAATTCACTTTGGCCAGGCCATAAAAATGATATATAGCAGCACTTGAGGCCCGTAACGCCTTCAGGTTTAGAGCCCGGCGTCCATAAGGCTGCGTGCCCTATACGCGTAATCGCAGTCGTCATTACGTGAATTGATTGGCACTTCTTCCGAGTCTTTGCTCCCTTTAATTTATGATAGTTAATTGCTTGTCTCGTGAACCGCGCTCGGCCGCGTGCCCGTCTATAGCCTTAGCCCTTATAATTCTGAAAGGGAACTGTCACCAACAGTAGCGTGATGAAAGGGTTGATGATAATAATGGTTATTGTCATATTATTATTACACGTCAGATCCCTTAAGGGGTAAACAGACAGCACGGAATTCCAAATTTGTTTATCCTTACAATGACGTTGTACTTGTTATTAATATAATATCATATTATTATATTTATTAACTATGAAGGTTATTATAGCGTTAAAACTTAAACGATCCATTTATTAAAATTCATTGTACGTATTATATAGCAGCCTAAGCTTCGGATCCCGTGTAGTTTAGGAGAGTAGCTCATTTCTGAAAGCGTTAAATAAATTACGGCTTTTATATATGAACACTACTAGCGCTAAGTTTTTATATGATATTATTATACGTAGACTTCCCCGAGGGGTTTTTGCTTGTAGTCCCCACGTTGTCTAGCGGCTTGGGGATCGCGGAACACAGTTTCTCGGACCACCTACGACACTGCCTGTAGGTGGCCAAGGCATTTAGTCGTATAGGTTGCGCCATACTCACTGTTATCCCGCCGTGAGGTCGAGGGATGTATTTTATATAACGGATAGCGCTATGTTTAATGTATATTTATTTATTTTTTATTATGTAATTTAAAATTTGGTATGAAGGACTAAATCGATGCTTAGTATACTGCGTGCGTACTAGTCTGCTCAAACGTTATCAGATTATAAATAAGTAAATCATAAAGATTACAGAGATAAGTATTGATTATTATGTAGCTCTCGCAAGTGTAAAATATAATACATATTAGATGACATCCAAACTTTGGTCCATTCAATTTAAATATTTTCAGATATAAAATAGATTAGATTTAATAATTTGTGACGTGATGATATAGAATAATAAATTTAATATAGTTCGGTACCGTTACGTAGCGACTAAATACGCGATTGTGTCAGTAGAGCAAACTTAGTTTCGCCCGCGCTCTGCAAAAGTCGACGGAGCAAAGAACAATGCAGTTGGATCATAAAACATAAACATGGCATGGAACTTGGCGACATTATATGAAAAGTTCAGAAGAAAGTCCATGCGCCGTCGCGGAAGACGGAAAGTAATTTCGAGAACATGTTGAAATTTAAATGACATTCAGCTCGACAGATTCAACGTAGCGGTTGTCACGTGAATGGAAAAAGTTTAAGTTGTCGTTGGAAAGCTACGAGGCTACTGCTTTCGTCCAGCGATTCCAGGTGAATTTCAATTTCAGAAGATTACATTTCAGTACAAAAGAAAACGTTACACAGCTGTAATACCCGAAGATGTAGATAAAGGAATAACATACTTCACATTTCATCAGTCACGTCTTCCTCCTACTGTGGAACAAAAGATACATCTACTGCCATAAACCGGCAAAAATTCAGACTCCGAGAAATCCGAATCCAGATTTCTAGTAGTGATTAGAAATTGCTAGATAGAGAAATATATTAGCACAACTTTTCGGGATAATTTAAAAACAAAATATACAACACAGGCCTCCATACGCACACATAGGTACATACATATGTATGTCCATAGAATGTGGCTTCTCTTGAGAATCAGCGCATTTTCAAAACTTTTTCGAATTATGTCAAGTAAAACATCACAATAAACTCTCGTAAGTCGTACTTTTGCCTATAACATATTAGCCCTATAAATTTGTCCGACGTGACCAATATTTCAAACGTTTTCACCAGCCTCGGCTGTTTTAACAAATCGTA
>DWDU01004098.1:0-11045 GCA_018245575.1 Jemadia suekentonmiller
TACGTTTACGTCCCACTATGGAATAGGTGGTGAGCCTATTGCCTTGCATCGGGCACATATCCAGACTCCGAGCCACTGCCTGACGCGGAAATCGAACCCAGGACCTCCCGATCCACGACCCGATCCCGATCACGACCAACGAGGCAGTCAAAAGTACAAATAAATATTCTTATAATAAACCATGGTCTGATAATGTTATAGAAATTATTAATATTGATGTTACTCTTGTCCGGCAGTAATTTAATAACAGTATTAAATGTTTCTGTTTTGTTTTAAAATGTGTCTTAAAACTATAAACTTTTAAATTATTCATTTACAGAAACAATGAATTACGCTATGTGCGTTAAATATTTTTGGTTAATTTTATTGGCTACTTTGACTTTTATCAAGCTTCATTTAAGCGCAGGCAAAAAAACAATACTTTTCAGATTAATTCTTTACATTCATGAGACAGTCTCAAAAATCGTCTATGTTGTTTTAATCTATGGATAATCTATGGATTTGGAAGCTAAAGTAGGCTCGTAAACTCATTATCCACTAAATCTTAAATACATATATCTTACGTAGAAGTTATGGTATACTCGTACATATATTTAGTACCTACAAGTTATTCCAAAAAAGAACAACAAGTAGCATTCGAATTCACCAGGCTGTTGTCAATAGTCACTGAAACACTTTAAAAGGCTACTTAAAGTTTACATTTACCCGGAATTTATCTTCGGCGGCGATACAATCGTTCAAACGGCCTCGACGTAACAAACGCCCGATTGTGTCTCCATTCAGACGCGGAGTCTCACAGGGAGCAGCTCTAGCCCCGCTCCATTACCATCTTGACACTTATCCCGAAGATCGACTAAAATATTTTGATACAATCGCTTACAGATAAATGTCGTCGATTTATCACAGGTCTTCGGTGTGAATGCGCCCGCGGCTCCGACGATCACGCTCTGATAATTCCCGTTTGCCACTATTTATCTTCAGATTATTACTGACGTCTTTACTATCGGTATGATTTTTTTCTATTGATTTCAATGTTCGGTGCTATTAAGTGTCATCCGGTTCTAATGTTTTGTTATTAATCAGCAAGTCTTAAATAACGTTTCGGAAACCAGTTTCTGGTTGAGAGGTATCGCCCTCGGCCTGGGTTTTGAATGTTTGAGACACTGTTCTTGGTGTGAACAATGGACGAATAACGATATCACTAGATCGCTTTGCAATTTATACCTTCACTAATTTGGTGATGATATTTGACTCATGTAGAAATCAAACTTGTTTTACTAGATGTAATACAAGCTTTTTATATTGTAACTCAGCCATATTAGTATTGATAAAAATTTATGATTGTGAGATTTTATATAATAATTTAAATAAGGAAATTTTCATTTAGGACTGTTTTAAGTATAATAAGTAATCATTGTGTATGTATGTATATGTAAAATGCATTTTGTTTCGACGAATGTGTATTTTATTTTACCAACACCAACGTTCACTCACACCTTAAAAGTTGCATTGGTCTTTATGGAGTTCCACCATCATTAAATGTGTAGAAACACTTCTGCGCTTTTTTATTGAAATAGTGGATTTATTATACAAGAATAAATAATGCATGAGGTATACCAAAATAGTTACCACAGGAAATAAATAGTACTTCTGTATTTAGTAAAAAATCTAATCTGATTGTCTGTTGCATTGATTTCTTCATTCACCTGCCGGATCGGTATCGATTAATGATATAAAAAAGTTGGAACGTCAAAGCAGCACAACCTTTGTTTATCAACTATCCGTTTTATAAAGGTGTCGTAGGACCAGCGCTCGCGTCACCCGCGGAGTCGCTCAGTCATGGCGCTGAGCGGTCAAGGCGCGGCCCGGTTCACACACGCCGACAATCGCGACTGTGCATTGTACGCTTTTTATCGACCGCCGCTGATACTATTGTTCGTTACTTGGCGTTACCTAACGTAATATTTAAATTACGTGGCTAATTTTCGATTCTATTTGGCGTTTTGATTCTAAGATAGCGTAGTTAGTATATTGAGGTTTTAGTTCGGTTTAATGAGATATTCTCGATTTATATGTCTTTTATGCGTATATACCTACACTGAAAAATACTATAACTATTTAAAGTTACGATTGTCATCCAATATTTTCTAATACATATTATAGGTACTACTATGGTTTTAAGGTTCTGTTGTATTGGATGATGTGATTGTGTTAAAGTATGTGGTGAAGAACATTAGGCTCCTAAGATGTTCTACAATAGTTTGTGCCATAACGCTCTTATTCATGTCAACTGTAGGTGTACATATTTCTACGTCTATAATAATAATTAATGATATAAATTAAAACAACAATTAATAATGATAATTAATAATATTAATTAATAATAATAATTTATAGTAATACATAATAATTATAAACAGGCACTATAGGATTTTTCTAATTTAGATTTTGTAGCAGTGACTCTAGATTTGTGACCGATGCTGTCAATAGGCTCACCACCTATTCCATAGTGGGATGTAAACATAACTGGTGAAATGTGGGAGTGTACTACACTCCTCTAACTACCTCTTCGGGGATACAGTCGTGATGTTACGTTTATAACTCTTCTTAGACTGTCTCGTTGGCCGAGTGGTAAGATGCGCGACTGCTGATCGAGAGATCCTGAGTTCAATTCGCGATCCCTAGGTCGTACTCTATCAACCAGTATTACTCACCCACCTAGTTCGAATTTGCGGAGATGTAAGTTAGTGGGTCACCTGTATGCCTGATGTTATCTTCACAAGAAATTTTTAACAATCAAACATATCGTATTAATTTTTAAGAATCAAAAATATCTTATTATATATTAAAAATGCTGAAGAGAGATATTAAAAGAGTTACTGATATTACGATGCTAATATCAGTAACTCTTTTAATTAAAATAATGTACTTAAAAGTGAAATTAAAAATAAAACCTCTAAAACTATATTGGCACGCGTCAGTATTACTTACCATTTACTGCGCCTTATCCGTATCCGCTACGTTTCCCAACGACGCTGGTTTATGTGGGTTTAAGTTAATCTATGATACATTAGAATTCATGGATATGACGTCATATTGCATCGCTCTTTTGAGTTTTTATACGTCATTTCCAACTTTATCGTCAATTTCATATTGGTTGCCGTAAAAGATCTCAATAGTTGTATCAGTCGTAAAGGTTCTATCCATACCAGTGAATTGGGTTTCTACATCGGCTATTTTAATTTGATCTGCAATAAAATAGATATATCCATGTTGAATGCAGTTTGATGCATCCCGGTAGGTATTAAGGTTATGGAGAATAAAATATGGATTATCCACGCCGCAGTCGCACTGTGGGAAGGATATTAAGTATTAGTATAGGCTTCATAATAGCTCGGCGCAACCTGGTTGGTTATTAGTCGAAATCATAGTATCCAGCTTGTATATTGCATTATGTTGGTTCACATATTGGTTAGTCTTGTAACGTTAAATTAATTTCAATGTCATATTGAAGAATGGACTTTGTCTAATATTTTTTTCATTATTATTTTTGGACTGTAAAATAGTTAAAAATTCAAATATAGGTACGTATATTTATGAGACAAAGTTTCTTTGGTCATATTGTAACTAAGAAACAGCACATAGCGATGAAATCACCGGAGAAGCGAGTTTTGTGGTGTGGCTTATGACAGCCCGGCCTATGTTCAGCATTTGAGTAATAGGTAATGACTTGGTGATAGTGATGATGATTATATATGGTTAAATATTGGTTACATATTCCAGCCCCATTCCTAAGAACACTAGACTAAACAACATAACTTTTCGTAAAATCAAAAGAGGATCTACCAAAATTTATTTTGATAACTTGTATGTATTCCACGTAAGTTTGATAATTACGTGACATCCTTGCGTTTTGTGGAAGTCACATCGCTTTTCGGTAAATCATTATTTTAGCGCCAAAATAACTTTGATTTACAATATCAGCGTAATATATAACTGGTGAGACGTGACAGTACTACACTCCTCTGCTTGCTCATTCGGAGAAATACAGGCATGATGTTATGTTGTAACGATTTACAATACAGAAGCGTAACAAATTCGTAAAGTACGAGTCGCAGGTGCATTATATTTAGCGTACATCAAATTGACCGATTAGTATACTCCTAATATACTTATCCATACAAATAGACGGCCATAACAAATTCACTAAATCCTTAGGCGCTTTTCACACGAAACTGCTGTAAATGGTTTATTTTGTTTTCAAATATAGAGGTGTGATAAGAGTAACTGGTAATTATTAAGTGAAAAATAGTCTGTAATTAAGAATAATTATCTCCTGTAAAATAATTCATCATATCTGAGAACAGCGGAGATCTAAGTGTAGTGGTGTAAAGAGGAACAACTGGCTAACATAATGTTGATGATAATGATAATGATAATACAATATTTTGACATATAATTTAATGATAATGACATAGAACGAAGGGTTCATTTCACCCAATATTATTACTGAATATCTGTGGCAATCTATGAATACGTGTTCATTGAAGCTATGAACAGTTTTGTTAGCCCGTGACCACATTATGTTTATTACGTATTATTGCAAGCTTAGTTAAAAAAGAATTGATTGAGTAAATAATAATACGTTTGCTATTGTGCGATGTGGGAAGGGCCTTACGAAACCGTGAAATCCGTTGAAAAATTGCGCTTAAACTAGCTTCGCTCATGAGCTGTAAATATTACCACCGCCTTCCGCTAGGCTGCGAGCTGAAACCCCATACGCGTCATATTTTATATGGCATTATAGAATTATTCACGTTATCATTGTCATATCAGCTATTTATTGCGAGTCTGTGTGGCGATGTGGACTGCGGTAGCGGCAGCCACACATGTCTGACAATATAGGACTTGTGCTAATTGAAACGTGGACATTGTATTCGTAGCATGCGGTATTATTTTATTACTTAAATACACGCAGGAAGAAAACACTCCCACGTACATGTAAAATTTGCAAGTTGTTTATGATTAAATTACTATGTTACATAATAGTCATCGCAGCTAACAATAATCTATATTGTGATTCACTATCCGTACTGAAAAAAAATTTCATCTTTAAAATTTTACTGGCCGATGGGGAACTGAGAATTCTTTGAAACCGCCGTGGATGTATGAAGAGAGTAATGAATGTAGAAGTGCGGCAGGTCTGAAAGGATAGAGATATGTATTTGGCACTCGGTGCTCTCTGCCTACCCCGTGAGGGACCTGCGAAAATATGTATGTAAAATTAGAAAACTGTATAAGGCCTAACTGTAAATTTAAAAATATTAGTTTGCAAAACATTAATGCTTTAAACAATCTATTTGTTAACCTAACGTAAACAAGTATATGAATGACAACTATTCGTAACATTAGTAACGAATTGTAAGTGGAGAGTTTTTCCGCACGGAATAACCAGGTATTAAAACGATCAAACATATTGTGGAGTTAATATGTCATAAAACATCCAGTGTGAGTTTAAAACTTTGTTATAATAATTGAAGACTATCCCGATGTGGACATATCGTCTGGCCATACCGTCGGACTACCGCGCTCGGCAGCGCGCGGGCGCTACAAATCAATTTGTCGCGTATTTAATGCTTATTTATTGTCTCGTAAAACTATCCACTTTTCTATTTATGTTCTGTAAGATCTAGACTAACATTAATGAATCCTTAAAAGATAAAGATAAATGTAGATTAATCTTTTATTATTGCTTCGGTTGCAACACATTAACTTTCTCCAGCTGGATCCATGTAACTATTAAATACCTATGTATATTTGGGTACATTTCTGTCATTAAGAACCTGTGCTCGTAATGCTTTTGGGTTTTAGAACGTATGAAACATTTTAATTAGACAATATGCGCCTTAACATACTCCCAAGGAAGAAATCTGTCGCGCAATAAGTTTGAACTCCAAGTATTTACGTTTCTTATGTGTCTATTTGTGACTCCAGAAATACATGAGGATATTATGTGCACCATCTGCATATGTAGTCTTTTTTGGGAGCTTCAGAATTCCACTTAGGCAGTTGCTGTACTGTTAGGCATCATTGTTAAAGCACGTGGCGATACCTCAGCATTTTGCAGTCACAGTAGACGAAAGTACCGCTGGTGCGAATGGTACGTCTGTAGACTATTGTACAGTATCTGTGTTAACGATTATCTCTATAAATTTCCTGGTTTTTTTTACGAATTAAGAATTCTTTATTCCAGGTCTAGCAAAGCTCTTATAGAGCTTCGATATTCTGATAGTATTAGGCAGAACTAGAGTAGCTTTTTGTCTTTAAATACATAATGGTTACGCCTAATTCCTATTAGATTTGGTAGAAACTGTTCGTTTAAAGAAATGTCTTTTTCCCATTTTGATTTAAATTTTTTGTATAATTATAGTTCTAAGGATTAAAATTATAATTTATATAACATTTTAGTATAAGTGCTTATTTTACAAAGATGCAGTAGCACACTTATGGAGTTTCTTTCGCCGCTTCTTCTCCATGACGAGGCATTTATGAAGCGGTGGTTGTATCATTTTGACGAAGAAAAAGTGTTGTAATTAACCAATTTTGAATAAATGATATTTGAATTTGAATTGGAATTGATATTTTCGATTAGATTTGCTTTGTTAACTGTGTTATTGTAGACAAATATGGATTGCGACGCAAACTTGCGGTGTGTAGGTGCATGCACTGCTCACTGTTTTGGTTGGTCGAGTTGTTGAAAATACGATTTTTGATCGAGAGGTCCTCGGTTCGGTTCCCATGTCAGATAACATGTATCGACATTTATAAGGTATTGTTTGGTAGTAGCATGGAGGCTGATTTGTGTTGGTGTAAGACAATAGGCTCACCTCTTCTTTCATGGGACTTATTACGCAAATGATGAAACGTGTGAGTGTATTACAATCGTCTGCCTACCCATTCCGGGAAATACAAGCGTGGTGTTATGTGTTCAAAATAGTTGCTCCACATTTTGTTTCTTTATAGGTAGCATATCAATTCTATAATTCAAACGTACGTATGATGAGCTAGTCAACGTGACCGGAAGTATTTACGAGTATGTAGGCACCAGGCTTGGTTACAGCATTAAATTGTTTTTATATATACCCATAATGTAATACAAAAACGCCTCATAGTATAAAAGGTTCTATTAGAGAATCCGGTAATACCGCTCATAACAACGAGTTGCCATCTTCGTCATAAGGACATCCTCGGACCTTTCAACCCATGCATTATCGTGTTGATGGTTACGGCTGGTCGCCGGCCGTTTCCTCGGAATTGAGGACGGCTAAACGCACATGTAGCAGTGTGTATGTAAATTCGTCTTGTTAATCTAAACACCGGCGTTTATATTCATATTCACTCATGCTTTAGATATTATAAGGCATGTAATCGAAACACCAGTTTGTAGTCATATGTCACATAAGGGCGGTATGATGATTTGTATACCAAATAAGAACGTAAAATCACGCCTATAATCCCCGAAATGGTAGGCAGGTGAATGTAGAACACTTCAACGTTTCACCAGTTACGTTTCGTCCCACTATGGAACAGGTGGTGAGCCATATACCGGGCACATGTCCAAACCCCGTGCCACTACTAGAAAATCAAAATTAGAAAAATTTTGTAGTGCCCGACCCGGGAATTGAACCCAGAACCTGCCGATCGGCAGTGGCATTTGCAACGAACACGACCAATGAGGCAGTATATACCAAAAATAGGTATAATCGATATACAAAGGCTTTGTTACTACTTTATTAAGTATCTAACTCTTGATGACGAGATCAGTTTCATTTGTTTCAAAGTATAATTGGCTACTTTACAGAATATTGCGGTACTCGAATGAGCTCTTATGACAATGCAAGCACTGTCTTATGCACATGTTAAACTAACAATTTAACTCTAGGCTTTGTTTAAAAAGACGGAATTAAAAGTACCGCTGTAACAGATATAGTTCAGAAAGGAAGCAGTCTAGAATCTCACCTACCTTATAGCGAATGCTAACTAGGTTATATATAGGCGGTTATCGCTCGTGAGATCTGTACAAACAAACTAATTTGTTGCAATATTTATATCTGGACACTCGCCGTATCGTAATGTACGCTCTTTTATGTAATGTGACTGGTGATGCTCGCGTAGAACAAGCTTATTTTGTGCAGCGTATTACTGATATAATCGAATTTTATTTATAGGCGCGCGGTACTGTCAACCGGTAATTTTAAACGGAATACATATATTTTTTTTTGTCTTGTCTAATAATATGTAATATTTATTGTGTTCTGATGTCCTACTATTATTTTTTATAATTTGTTTTGATCATGTTATACGCATGTAGGTAATATACATGAATCTGATAAACAATAAATTAAATTAAATGAACTTCCGATAACTTTAGCAATACAATCCAATTCCAAGTAAAACTTATATTGTGCAATGGACAAGCGTGGTCAAGTACACTCCTTTAAGAAAATATAATTAAAAAAATTTCATATACACATGTATTTATGTATATAAAGGTTTTATTTCATTCATTTGGTTACCATAGCAGAGGCTGTCCCTAGTATGTGATCAAATAGCCGTCTGTGGAGATGTCTCAAGATATTAATTTATTTTATTTATTAGATGAGAGCAATGAGAATGAGTAATATGACACTGTATAATTCACATTCTCTATGTATCAATGATAAAGTTTCATAGCGTGATGAATGAATGGTAATTGGCGATCATTAAGGGCGAATTGCGTCAAACAATTGTAATTGTCGGTACCTGTATCACTTACATACATTTAGGGGTCCGCTATTAGATAAAAATTCTTAAAAACATGAAGTGTACGTGTTTAATTCAGTAGTTTGGGCAAAAAATTATTGTTAATTAACGAAGTTGAACGCGAATATACACCTTGGGGCAGTGTGATACCGTATCCAATTTCCGTGTTCTTGGATATCACAGAAGAGTTTTATTCAAACACAATAACGTCTTTATTCGAAATCTCAACTTATTTAAAACACAAAACATACAATATCACGAAATGTCAAGTTAGAGGGTGATTGACAGAAGTATTTGTCAATCCAACATCATGTTCAACAATGGAAACGAAATAAATAAATGTTGAAAATTTTTCTATAGATCATAAACCATCTGCATATTTGAACCTTGTAGATACATAATCGTTATAAAACACCAGCCTATATTTCAGTAGAAATTATGACCTCTCCTATTCAAATTACCAGAAGCACTACTACAGTTTCCTGACTTTACCACGGGAATTTTAAAAAGAACACACTGTACATTTTTATTTAATTTCATACGGAACCATTTAATTGCGTGTAACAATGTGATTAAATGTTTTTAATGACAGAAATTATCATTTAATTAGAAACGATTATCTCTTTTGGTCAGTAACCTCAGGGTAAATGATCTTATAATGTTAGTGTGCTTAGCTTTATTATCATTATTGATTAAAAATGGACTGTTATCAGTGTTACTCTTTAAATCTTCTTACGTTCAACGTCTGCAATTGTTACATATATGAAATGATTTATTGAAGAATGTCAACCTTGTCATAAGCCTCTTTTAGTTTACATGAATTTTCACTTTGTTTGTGCCATTAATTAAACCTCATATTATACAACTCTCAGTAAATGAAATAATTTGTAATTAATAACAAGCAAAACTGAGTTAAACAGACCTGTTTTAGAAATGAATAAACTTATTCTATTAGTGACAGTACCTGCTTATGATTTTCGCGTCGGTAATGGCGTTGCCAGTAAACGTTATAACGTCTCATGTTACGTTCTCTTCGCACTTATGACGATACTAAATCGATTATTTATATCAAACTCGCAATCGATGCCAACCACATTACGCCCACCGCTAGTCAACTCGATCACCACACATCCCTCTCTGATCTTTCTCATTCCTATTTATAAATCGATTTTATTGCCAGGTTTTATTAAGCTAAACATACACTTTAGATGATTCTCAAAACGTATCGATGCCTCGAGCTGTAACTTACCGCATTAAGTAGATTTGACTGGTAAAAATGGATTTGATTTCATTACGTTACGTAAAAGTTGAATGTTGCGCCGTAAATATGTTTTTTTTTTAATATCACTATTTTTATTTAATAACTTGTAATTAAGGCTAAATGTTATAAGTTTAACCGTAAAACAATGTGTCTAGCATATAAAAAGTAGGGAACCGTACAACCGCTTGAAACATTAACCTGCGTTTGCAAAGCTAATTTGTATTGCTTATCGCTATTTGCAAGGCAATCTGGATCTTAAATCCAAACAATAGGGCGTTTATGCTGATTACTAGAGTGCAAAGTTACTTTTGCTTAGTTATATCAGCCTTTGACAATGATGACCTTGATGCGCCATAGTTCACACAGTCCCTTCACTGTGAAAATGTGGAAAAAACATGACAATGCCTCGGTCCTCATGCATGTCTCTGGACAAGACAATCGATTACGACCGTTCGTATGCATTTTATTGATTATTGTCAGCTGAAAATTGTATTGGGAAATAGGTGTTCCTCAAGGTTTTATTCTATGATCAGTGTCTTTGTTTTGTGAATCTGTGACTTATTCGGCCTTTACGGTAATCTTTCCGATTATTTCCTGACAAATATTCAGTTACGATACCCTATTTTTACGTATGATAGTATGTGAAGAGCTATTATCATTTTTGTTTGTTTTACTATATATCAACTATAGGTATATTATAAACTGTTAATTATTCGATCGCAGAACGAATAGGTACTCTAATCAAAAAAAAATCATGGATAGATGGTAAATATATTTCATTGTTTTAATTGTAAATTTAGTCAAAATTCTCAACCTTTGCTTGTCTAATTTAATGTTCTATCTGCAATAGGAGGGACAGTTAAACGTTACATTACGCCTGTAATCCCAGAAGAGGTAGGCAGAGGATTGTAGAACATTCCCACGTTTCACCAGTTACGTTTACGTCCCACTATGGAATAGGTGGTGAGCCTATTGCCATGCA
>DWDU01004099.1:0-11045 GCA_018245575.1 Jemadia suekentonmiller
AACTGGTGAAATGTGGGAGTGTTCTACACTCCTCTGCCTACCTCTTCGGGGATTACAGGCGTGATGTTACGTATTTTTGTTAACTAAAAGGAAATATATGCTCATTAATTGGAACATTAATAGAACAATAATTAAATAGACCAGCTCAGTAGGCTAATGTGGCCAATATGTAAATGAATTGGTAAACAATTATTATTATCATTAAGAGAACTCAAACAAGAAGTAAATAATGTGGACTTTATATGTGAAAAGGCAGTAATGTCACTAGTATTTGTCTGACAACCATTCTGTATCTGAACTCGGCAACTAGGACAAGGTGAAGGAAAAACACATTCACAAGAGTAGAGCATACAATTCACCTATAACCTTCTATAGTACCAATAAAGATAATAATGTATGAAGATCACATTTTAGAATGACTTGTTACACTTTTAACATTTATTCAATGGTTATAATTAATGTTTTTAAAATGAAACTGTGTCATCATTTGTAGAAAGTGTAATGTCTGCTTTAGCAGGTTAATAATAGAATAGATGATATTTGAAAAACTAGAGCATAATTTCACCTTGACACCATTGATTAAAAGTTCCGACTATTTTTTTCTTTAGGTGCAACATGGTTATTATATTAACCATAGAAACTATATTTTTTTACCTATTCATTCTAGTAACATACAAGAAATTATAAGAATCAATAAGATATTTAGAAATGTTTGTAAGCCATGTTCTTTATGAGTCATTACTTACTTTAAGATATGTTAGATATATATAAATAAACATATATGTTACAATATATCCCTCAGTTTTTTAATAAACATATCGACACACTCAATCATAGATAACATTCATGAATGGAAGTGTAAATATGCAATCCAGCATATAAGTATTGTTTACAAACAAACATGCAATTGTCATGTTGGCTGTCTACTCAAACAGTATTACTACATAAATAGGAAGTAACAGTAGACGCCACATTTTTAGGTGTTAGATTGTGTGCGATTGGGCGGTTAAATTGAGCTATGATGTCACTGTGTCGTAAAGGCGAGGTCGCGCGCACTCGTCACCGCGCCCGCACTGAAACGCCGACGATGACGTAAACTAAGGTTAGCCGGAAGAATGCCTACCAAATGCTACCTTTAATGCTTTATTATCACTCAAATTGTGGATTAATTAAAATTTTAATTTATATATTTACAACAACAAATATGATAATACAAATATTACCGTTTCTTGAGGTCGTCGTTTTCCTCGTACAACCTCTTCAAATCAATTTCCAATTTGGCTTTCTCACGAGATGTATCATCGAGCAGTTTTCTCGCGTCCTGAAGCTCATGCTCGTACATTCCTTTTATATTAGACACCTCGCGTGTGACCACCTCCTGTGTGGTTTGAATTTCACGCCTGAGACCTGAATTTTCACTTTCCAGTTGACGGACTTTATCGATGTAAGCCGCAAGCCGGTCGTTAAGGTTTTGTAAAGCATCTTTCTCTTGAAGACGGCTGTGTCGTGTAGGGCTTAGCGGACTGTTTGGCCGACCGGCAGAGCTAGAAGGGCGGCTTCCAACAGGAGTGCTTGATTGTGGTGGGCTTTGTACTGAGGAAACTACACTTATATTGGACGACGAGGTCACAGTCTTTTTTGATTTAGACGACATTTTTATATAACTTTTTAGTCACAATAAATAAGAAACTATAAATCACGTCTACGCCAGCTTACTACGAAACAAGCGTAGATCTCAAATTCTTCTCAATCTGTGTTAAAGTGTAAACCCAAGCTAAAGCTGATCACGTGACCTGTGACGATTGAGTCATAGAAAATGTTGCTACTTAAATAATTAATTACATGTTTATTTGAAAATTCTACTTTACCCTAATTTTTTTAAGTAAGTTTTGACTTCAAATTAATTACTGAATTTATGTTTCTAAATGTTCAGTTAACGGTTTTGTATTACAGCTGTATTACAATGAGCGCAGATAGAATTAGCGGGATATTAAAACATGTCCAAATATCAATATAAATATTCTAATATTACCGCAAAAGACGTTATGATTTATTTTAATATAATTTATTAGATATTAAATATATTAAAAATGAATTATTAGAATTTATTGTTAATATTTACACATTGTAACCTAACATCTTAAAGGTCTTATTATATTTTTCTAGGTCGCCATTTGTTATTTTACTCATCGCTATAAACGCTCCATAATCAATTCCACTTGGGTTTACTATTTCAATGTTCTGGCCTTAGTGAAGCGGTAATATCTGTGGTCGTGAGCGTGATCGTTGTGAACGCTTAGTGGAACGCACCCTATGTCGTATGAGTAATGGACGTCAACTTTCAAGCAAGTCAACAAATTTGACTTTTATAAAAGAAATAACGCAAAAGAAAATGCCTGAATATAGTATTAGAACTTAGGTGTATTCGAATTAACAGTTCAATTTTAGCAATGGCTAATGTTGGCGGCATATTCGATTGTTTCGATGATGGGGCCCAAAATACCCCTATTATTTTGGTTGATAATAAAGAAAACCAGCCAAACCCAGCGTGAGTCCTCCAAGTATAACCTAAAATATTTCCATAATCTGATCGTGTTTTCTTTTTAATAATAGTTTTTCGGCTTTAGGGATGATTTAAAGGATGAAGCATCTAACAGTAACAAACGCCCACACGAAGAAGTGGAGTATGCTGATACTGCGAAGAAACCGAAACAAGAAGAGAAAAATGAATTAGATTGTATTGGAGACTTGAGGTATGGTAAATTACAAACGTATTTATACGGCTTTTCTAAATGTTTTTGAAACATTGTACTTGGCAGCGTCCATTGTATTGTTTTTATTATCTTGAGAATTTATTACATTTTTTATAACATTGTTATTATTTCAGCATAGATGTTCAAAGTGCTCGTATAGTTATACATACGCTAGAGTCACATGAGGGCTGTACACATGACGTTGCGATACCTCCCGGCCAGGAGTACTGTCCTCTTTTGACGGTTGGCACTGAACCCGCCAAGCAATACACATTCTTACTGGATCCTTTTCAAAAGGAAGCAATTTTATGCATTGATAACTTGCAATCAGTGTTAGTCTCTGCACACACATCCGCCGGAAAGACAGTGGTTGCAGAGTAAGTTTTTTTATTTAAGTAAAACATTTATTACACTGCCATATACTTTGAGAATACACTTAAGAGGCATATAGAGATGCGGCATAAGACATAATGAATGTGAAAGAATTATAGCATTGGGCTTAGCACCTGACTTAATAGACTGAGTAGATTACTTTAGTTAGGTGAATCTGTTTTGAATAAGATTTTATTAGAAGAGCTCTTAATTTGAAATCAAATTATCTAAAATTTGCACATGTAAATTTTTATCTGTTTGTTTTCAATATTGAACATCAGACCAGAAAAGTTTACAACCTGTTAAAGAATGGTGGTGAGGCGACTATCATGCACTAGACACAAATCCATACTCTGAGCTACTATGAGAAATGTTAACAACAACATCCTAGTAAGGAAAATCCAACAGCAAAATTGATTCTCAAAAGGTGGTCTGCGGGACCAATGGGCTCCATAGAAGGGTTACAAGGGTTCCTTGTTCAGTAAGAAAGTGATATAGAATATTTGTAGAAAGATCAGCACTACATTTATAATTACTAATTTACTATAACCTGGTTGGTCAAAAGCTAGTGTGCTGCGGGAATTGTGCACTCTTCGCCAGTCAAGACATTGAGAGTGCAAGCACATTTCATTCTTTTCGAGCGAGAATGTTCATTATTCACATTTAAACAGTTATAGTTAATTGTATTTCTTTATACATTTTTTTCTCATTTATTTGTATCTTTGGGATTCTTACATGAAAGCATTCAAACGACATATATTATTTTGTATCAAAATAGAGAGCAATGTACACATTCATAATTGGCATGCACACCAATTCTTGTCTAGGGTAAGTTAGTGTAAATGTTCGTGTGTGATGTGGTCGATGTGTCAAATAAAATAACATAAAAAAAATAGGGTTCAGCTAAAAAAATATTGTACATTAGGGTTCCTAGACTGGAAAAAATTCAGGAACCTCTACAATAGTACACAACCTGGGACATTGCATTTATGTATTTTCATTTAATTTCAGATATGCTATAGCCCTGTCACTGAAGAACAAGCAGAGGGTAATATATACAACACCTATCAAAGCTTTGTCGAATCAGAAGTACCGAGAGTTTTCCGAGGAGTTCCATGATGTAGGTCTCATCACAGGCGATGTTACTATAAATCCTACAGCATCATGTCTTATTATGACTACTGAGGTGATTACATTTAAAATTATGCAAATTATTGTGCTATAATGTCTTTAATTCTGATTTATTGTATTCAGTTGAACTTTGATTAAATTATGTTTAAATGAATCTTCAATTATTATAATAGAAAAACTATTAAACTTAATTTACTTATTATTGATTCAAACTTAAACATTTATTTAATTATCATTAAACAAATTTTCAAACTATCTTTCATGTTAAAATATTGAGTTAGATTGTTTATTTTTCTTTTCAATTGTTAATTTTAGATTCTGAGGAACATGTTATACAGAGGTTCCGAAATTATGAGAGAAGTGGGTTGGGTTGTGTTTGATGAAATACATTACATGAGAGACAAGGAGAGAGGAGTTGTTTGGGAAGGTGAGAATAAAATTAATTATAAATCTTTAAATTAATAATTACTAATTGTTATTGTAGTGACAGAAATATTTCTTGAAGTTCCTTTTTGTAATGTTAAATTCTGTCACATCTTCCAAGACATTGCTAAATATTAAATGTTTTAGTATAAACTGTGAATAATAGAGCAGAATACAAGTATATATGCTAAAGGTACGATCATTGACATGATAATTGGGTTAAAACAAAGTATATTTAATTGAAAGTGTATAGACTTGATGCAACACGATGTCACAGAGACGCTAATCTTGCTGCCGGACAACGTGCACTACGTGTTCCTGTCGGCGACGATACCGAACGCGCGGCAGTTCGCGGAGTGGGTGTGTCGCCTGCACTCGCAGCCGTGCCACGTGGTGTACACCGAGTACAGGCCGACGCCGCTGCAGCACTACATATTCCCAGCGGGCGGCGACGGCATGCATCTCGTGGTCGACGAGAAGGTGGACTCATTCATTTGTTTATAGTTGTATTTATGTATAGGTATCAACTGAATAAACTAATTCCAAATATTCGTTTCCTTCATAGTAACAGTAAGAAAATATAGTCGCTTTAGTTAATATGTGAGTTTTTTTTCTAAAAGTAAATAGCATCACTCAATGTATCTATATAATAATGAAGAACATTTTGCTGTGTACTAAATTAGAACAAGTACTGTATTAGAAAGCGTCAACGCACCGTTATTGACGGTTCAAGGATAATTTCCTACAGTAGACTATTAGTGGACGAAATATGACAGTGTTAAAGAACTCGGAGTAGAAGTCATAACATAGCCATACAGCCCAACAAGCATAAACATAGCCATAAATAATACTGAAGGAAAACTTGACTAACTGATACAGGTCACCCCAGATCTCTTCTCTTACGGATGTAACATTCTGGTACATGATGCTTGTGTTATTTATAGATGCATTTTTGCAGTTTCAGCGTTACTGTCAACCTATTGTGATTACTCGAACCTGACCTCAGGGCGACTTCAACGAGGAGAACTTCAACACGGCGATGGCGGTGCTGGGCGGCGCGGGCGGAGCGGGCGCTGCGGGCGCTGCGGGGGGCGCGGGCGGCGCGGGCGGCGCGCGGCGCGGGCGGCGCGACGCGGCGCGCGGCGGGCCGCGCGGCGCCAACCAGACCTACATATTCAACATCGTCAAGATGGTCATGGAGCGCAGCTTCGCGCCCGTCATCATTTTCAGTTTCAGCAAGAAGGAGTGCGAATTGTACGCCATGCAGATGGCCAAACTGGATTTTAATACGAGTGAGTTATATGTGTTTGTTGTTTTGATCGCTAGATGGCAGTTGAGGGAAAGTCGAAGCGATTTCATTAGGTGCAAATGTGATTATCCAATGTTTGAGTTTGCACCTTGGCGGTGAAGAATTATGATGGGATTAGAGGGAATCAAAATCTTTCCATTGTATAATTTTCAGTGTTTTTAAGAAATGTTATATTTTTTTTTCTCCTTGGAAAGGGACCAAGACAGGCGCTAAATGCTAACCACATTTGAAACGGATGTAGGCAAGCGTCAACCTTGCGTAATTTGGTGTTCATAATACATACTTCTTCATAGCAAATGTTCCAGTATGCCCTGTGATTCACTGATACCCAATCTGCCCAACATAAATTAGTCCACTTTTCCAACACTAAATCAAAATGAACTTTTTTTTGATCAGTTGAAGAAAAAAAGCTAGTGGACGAGGTGTTCAACAACGCGATGGACGTGCTGTCGGAGGAGGACCGCAAGCTGCCGCAGGTGGAGAACGTGGTGCCGCTGCTGCGGCGCGGCGTGGGCATCCACCACGGCGGCCTGCTGCCCATACTCAAGGAGACCATCGAGATACTGTTCGGCCTTGGACTTATCAAAGTAAGGGTTTTCCTAAACAATCAACAGTAATTGAATTAATATTGTGTAACTTATAATATACTAACACTTAGTGTGGTATTATGTTTTCTTTTTCATAGGCAGTATTGGCTCTTATTTTTAATTTTTGCATAGGTGTTGAAATAAGTTGTGCCTACATAGTTTTAATTTAGTAAATTACAGATATATCTCTAATAATTTAGTGAATTCATTGCTAATTATATATGCATTTCATTTGATAGCAATGATTAAATGATATATACATATTTTTATCTTTACAGGCTTTATTCGCCACAGAGACTTTTGCCATGGGTCTGAACATGCCTGCAAGAACAGTAGTATTCACCAATTGTCAGAAGTTTGATGGCAAGGATTTCAGATTTGTAAGTGTATTTCCTATAGTAATATTTCTAAATACATATAAAAATATCAATAAATAGAAGTTGAGTTTGTAAGTAAGTGGTAAAATTTGCAATGTAATAGAGGAACAACCCAGTGCTAAAAATTACAAATGTTTTTATATCATGACCTTATAAGTATTTACTGCCTTATAAGTTTTTCATTTGAATCTCTTGTAGAGGCTCGGTGTCTGGATTTGTGCCCAAGTGTATGGCAATAGGCTTACCAAATATTCCATAGTGTGACATAAACATGACTGGTGAAACATGGGAGTGTACTACACTCCTCTATCTACGTCTTTGGGAATTGTAGGCATGATATTCTGTATAATAAGTATTTCCTTTTTTGACATAATTATGTAATAAATTTAAGGTGTTTATACAGAGAAGTGTTCTATGTTTTAATTTCTTTTCCTCCCTAGATCACTTCTGGAGAGTATATTCAAATGTCAGGTCGGGCTGGTCGTCGAGGGCTGGACGACAAGGGTGTCGTGATCCTCATGATTGATCAGAAGGTCAAGCCGAGCGTGGTTAAAACCATGGTCCAAGGCAAAGCAGACCCTATAAACTCCGCATTCCATCTCACTTATAATATGGTAGGTGTAAGAGAAGTGTATTTTTTTACAAATTTGTACATTAAATAGGCAAATATGCAATTGGGCCAACTGAGAATAACTAATCACCATACCCTATGGACATGTGCACCATCAGAGAAGTTGCCAATGCCTTGTTGCCTTTGACAGTGAGGTTATTTCATATTCTCTACATGAATCTCATCTTATAGCTCTCTGGATATACCTCGGAAGGAAGTATCAGTAAGGAATTTATGTGTTTTGTTATTATTTGGAAGGCAAACTATGTATGTAATATGGCAATTATTATTATTAATGGATAAGCAAAAGTATCAAAATTCTATATAACAGTCCTCTAGGTACAATAATGGCCTTGATAGTCTACTAATGCATACAAAGATTGCTATCACCCTCACATCTGAGTAGTATTATGAAAATGATGGAAATCAGAGTGATTTAGGCCAGTCTTTATGTGGTGTACAATTTACAATACCCACAGAAAGTTCCCAAAATAAGTTTTTGCATTGTATAATACATAAGATTTAATCAATATTTGTTGTAATCTCATCTTCATAGATTTGATATCAAGTTTTTCTTATATGGTATGTTTTTAAGATGAATATTTTACAGTGAAATTAATATATTAATTTCATTAAATCATACAATACAACTGTTTTGTATGTACCAAAAGTTTTCTTCAAAAGTAAGTATTGAATTGTGATTTCATATGTCAATAGAAGCATTATTTATTCAGGTATTAAATTTGTTGCGAGTGGAAGAAATCAATCCTGAATACATGCTGGAGAGAAGCTTCTTCCAGTTCCAAAATCAAGCAGCTATACCAGATCTCATGGAGAGTGAGTATGACTTGTGTTTTTGAATTAAATTACACATACATCTATAAACAGTTTGTAAGATTAAAAGGGTTTCAAAGGTGCTTTCTTTGTATCACATTATTTCAAGATAAGGAAGCTTCTCTAACTCAATGTCTAGGTTAATGTAATTCATGATTAACTCCAAAATGATGTGTGGAGTACATTTAACAATAATTGTGTTTCTATTAAAAGTTTTTAATGATTTTTGACTACTATGGTGTTCGTGTTGGTTGCAAGCGTGACTGCCGATTGGGGGCATCTGGGTTCAAATCCCATGTCGGGCACTACTGGATTTTGCTAATGTCAATTGTCTAGTATTGGTTCGGGGTCTGGAAATGTGTCTGGTGCATGGCAGTAGGGTCACCATCTATTCCATAGTGGGACTTGAACATAACTGGTGAAATGAGGGAGTGTACTGCACTCCTCTGCTGTCCTTTTCGGGGACTACAGGCGTAATGTTTCGTTTTTAAAGATATATCTTAAGACACCTAATAACTTTATGCAGAAGCAAAATCAAAAAAGAAGGAGTATGAAGCTCTAACACTGAGTAACGAGAGCTCAATAGCGTCGTACTGCTACCTGCGGACGCACCTGGAGCAGCTGGGCGCGAAGTTCCGCGGCTTCATCACCAGACCAGAGTATTTGAAGCCATACCTGCAGCCCGGCCGCTTGGTGAAGGTATTTTATACGATTTACATTATATTCTCTATGCTACATATATACTTCCTACGTCTTGTAGTCTGTCTACGTGAGATATATACGCAGATACGTACACAGACATAGCTCAAAAATATAAGGAAAGTTATAGCTATAACAAAACATATTTTAATAAATTGTTCTGTTCATGTCAATTATATGTTATTTCAAGGTGAAAACTGAAAAATACGAGTACGATTGGGGAATCGTGGTCAACTTTAAACACAAGTCTGGTAAAGGCAAAAAGCCTCAAGAAGAAAATCCACTAACGATGGAGGGGGTGATCGTCGTGGACATTTTATTACACGTGAAGAAGTCGGATGGGGACGAGGCCGAGACCAACGTGCCCTGCCCGCCCGGAGAGGTGAGGATTTGAATAAGCTTAGAGTCTCATACTTGTGTATTGTTGCAGTGTCTTATATTTGTGTTGTGTTTCCGTCTCCAGACAGGTGTGGTGGAGGTGGTTCCGGTTCTACACACGCTGATATATCAAATCAGCTCCTTGCGCGTGTACCTTCCCAAAGACCTGCGACCGCTAGACAGCCGTAAGTCTGTTCTTAAGACTATCGAAGAAGTGAAGAAGCGTTTCCCGGACGGTCCACCTCTGCTGAACCCTATAAAGGATATGAAGATCGAGGACCCGGTGTTCAAGGAGTGTGTTGAACAGATTAAAGTTCACGAGGAAAGGTATGCCATGAGAACATTGCTTCACCAGAACCAAGGGTATCACAAGTGATAGCGAAGCCGAACATGGACTCTTTTATTGTTTAAACGTGACATTATGTCAGTTTACCCTCACCCGAACATAGCCTTTCTAATTAGGACGGTGTTGTGTTCAATTGACATATCAGAATGGGCACATATGAGTGCTATTTTTCCGACAAATTTTAGCTACAAAGACTATACGTTTGTTGTTTTGATTGTAGATTGCGAATGATCTGTAAAGTTAAATAACGCTGAGTACGTTGGACACTTCGATGGATGATTACTATTAGCAAATTCTGTCATTGTTAGCTTCGAGAACAATTGGACTTTCACTGTTGGTTATTAAAGCGGTTTAAAATAATGACAGAGAGATTGCTCGTTAACTTGTATCATTATCGTTATTATCGTAGATCATTAAGGCAGCAATATGTTCTAGTAAAAGTCCAGGTCCATGTCCGGGTGTAAAAAAAGTTGCAAATTCTGGTGTCAATTCAGGTAGTCAAATTTTGGTGGTTTTTTTTGTGGTTTCTAAAAATGTATCAAAGTGTGATATTATACTGTCCCTGTGCAATTGTGTTTTAGACTCTTCAGCCACGTTTTGCATAATGACAAAAATCGAGGCGCACTCACAGCGGCGTACGAGAAGAAGCAGGAAACGTACGAAGAATTGGAGGCGGCGATGGCCGAGCTGAGCAAAGCTAAGAGCGTACTGCAAATGGACGAGCTGAAAAAGAGGAAGAGGGTGCTCAGAAAAATGGGTTACTGCACCATGGCGGACGTCATAGAGCTCAAGGGACGCATCGCTTGTGAATTGAGCAGGTTCGTAAATTACGTTACTTGAACGTGTGAGGTATTTGTTATTACATGAATGATATATTTAAATGGAAGAGAAAGTGTGGGGGCGGGGACGGCGAGCGTGCGGTGGAGTAACGTGGCGGCTGGGTTGGCAGCGCGGACGAGCTGCTGCTGACGGAGCTGATGTTCAACGGCGTGTTCAAGGCGCTGTCGCCGGAGCAGAGCGCGGCGCTGGTGAGCTGCTTCGTGTGCGACGAGAAGTGCACCGAGCCGCCCGCCGCCGCCGACGAGCTGCGCGCCGCGCTGCGCCAGCTGCAGGTAGCGCGAGGGGGGGGGGGGGGGGGGGGGGAGGAACTTTTATTAGGTGCGTGTTTTATTGGTTTTCGTCTTTATCTCTTCTTTTTCTTTGTTCTTGAAGATGGTGGTGTTGTG
>DWDU01004100.1:0-11044 GCA_018245575.1 Jemadia suekentonmiller
TGGTGAAACGTGGGAGTGTTCTACACTCCTCTGCCTACCTCTTCGGGGATTACAGGCGTGATGTTACGTTAATTAAGATTAAGAGCACATTTTGTAGGTGGCCGTTGCCACATGTACACAAAGACTGTTAGGTAAGAACCACTAAATGCAAGTTTTCAGCATTTTCAAATTTAACATTACATCACATTGTGTTTCCCCGAAGTGGTAGGCAGGGGAGTGTTGCACACTGTCACACAACGCTTCGCTAATACATATTATATTATAACTTCTACTTAAACATATTACAAATACCTAAAATATTTACATGCCAGTCGTGACAAGATTACTTGAAATCTTAACGAATATTTATATTGTATGTATTTACTAACGGTTGTATCATCTTTAAAAATATAAAGACTCAGGAATACAATGTGTAGTGAATTGGTTCTTAAAGGTCATCACCATTATCGTCATCAGCATATTCCCGTCCATTCTCGGACATCTCCAATAGCACCCCGCTCGAATAAGGATCTTGATTGCAATTTATAAAAAAACAATGTAAGGTCAAAAACAAAATGAAGAGTTTGTTACGTTTTATACATGGTTTACTATAGATACCTATACAGATACTTGTTTTACAGGATACACAACAGACAGAACAAATACTATTTATACTGGAGAACAAGTAGGTACTATTAATTCATCACACAAATATTTGTTCCAGGTACGATCGAAACCTGGAGCGCCGGAACAGTAGTTAAATTCACTAACCACTTGACCAAAGTGTCCGTAGACGTTGATTCGAGTCGATAATAATTTTTTCGTTACATCCTTATAACAAACGCTACTTTTATTAATTAAAAATAATTATATGTTACGCTTGTTGCAAGGAACCATTTTGCAAGCGCACGATTTGGTTACAGCGCGAAGCAGTTGGGGTCATCGTATCGCATCGCTGTTCGATAGTGTTCGATATACTGTCGAATGGAAAATGTCAGCAAGATTGCGGTAATAATAGATCAGGTCTATTTGGATGTGTAATTAAAACAGCTTTGATTTATTGCTTGTTTAAATTAAATTTGGTACAACATGTGTCTGTGTATATATCTAAATATTTACAATTCATCCGGCAAATAAACTTTTTAAGGATAAACCGGATTGTTTGCTTATACTGAATAGACCGTTCGATCCACAATAGCTTATCAAACAGACAAAAAGCTTTGTAAACGGATTTTCAATTTCAAATAGAACTTGAAACGTGTGACTGAACGTTTATATTGAATGTGTGCCGTGGATTTAAATCTACGGATTTATACATTATTTAGTTGAGGTGATTTTTTAGTCCCACTGCTGGGCGTGATCACATTTACGCAACTCGGGGAAGCTGCATCTGTACAGAATTAAGGAAATACAGGATAGTCACCCGATACTGCCCGAACAGGGATTTGAACCCAAAAGCTTTCGATTGGCAATCGCGCTTACTACCAAAATGACCAACGAGACAGTCAAGGCACCCTAGAAAATAGCAAATAACTCTCAAACGGGAGCCTACCCCGTCCGACCTCGCTTAACTTTACCAACACTACGAAATCAGCTACCACATCAAGATAGCATCACGCCTGTAACCCCCTACGAGGTAGGCAAGAGTGCCACGTCGTATGTCATGCCACCCTGACCAACTGTGTGCTGGCAGATTTTATTCTAGATATTGAAGAGTATTAAAAAAAATCAATAAACAAAAACAAAAGTATCATATACCTACATGTAAAATAAGCTATTATTATATTCAGGCTAAGTCCGTTTTACATGTTTACGATACAAATATGTACCTAGAGATAATTCTTATACCGACAATAATCATATATTTTATCTAAACACGATTCTGTTCGATCAATTCCACATAATAATAGACCTGTATAATGCATTACGATTGAACCTGTCTATAGTCATTTGCATACAGAATCAATCATCTGCATTCATTACTACACGGAATCACAATTATGCCAATTGAACGTTTCAACAGTTACAAATATTATATTTAAAAAATGTTATATTTTTTTACTGATTGAGCGTATAACATACAGTCCACATGCTATCATATTATACAAGGATAATCGTAACATCACGACTGTAATCCTGTAGAGGTAGGCAGGGGAGTCTAGTGCGCTCCCACGTCTCACTGGTTACGATTACGTCCCACTATGGAATAGGGGGTAAGCTAACCATTACGTATAGCAAAGTAGTTAAAAATCAATTATACGAACCTCACTCAAATATATTTCATTCTCTACATTGGTCAAAGGTGGAAACAAATCTTTCTATGATCACTGACAATATCTGTACGTTCGTTTGTTATTCATTCGACGTAATATACGTCACATGTAAAATCACAATAAAAGTTTTTTTAGATTTGACGTTATCACCCCATCGGCCTGTCTCAGCCCTCTGCTGGATAATCCCTCATTATGCCCACGCTGGGCATGCGGCTAGCCATTAGAGAAACGTTATGGCAGATATAAGGTTACGTTGTACTGATATCTTTTTTACGTCGCCATTTTGGAATAGCACAGACTGAATAACGCAATGCAACGTAATGTAAATGTTCTATACAAAGAAAAGAAAGTGTAGGTATATGCATATAAATTACATTCATTTTTGAAATTAAATTTAATGATATCGCATGTCACAGAATCTACGAGGATTAAGTTTACTTCATTTGTTAACAATATTAATGCGTGAACTCTAGAGAAAAAAAGAGAGATATGAAAATACATAAAAAAAATTTAGATGATAAGGAACAAAGAATAAATGTCATGATAGTTTATTAGTTATTAGATATAAAAGAAAGTTTTATAATATAACGATTTATTAATTAACATTGTAATTTTTAATTGTGCTTTTGAAACTTTTGTCAGACTTATTTTCATTGAAATATATTAGGTCGTTTCATTCATTGGCATAATAATTCGTAACATAAAATATTAAGATATATAAAATCTTGGCCCTATCTGTGATTCTTCATAAGATCTTCGCCTATTGCGGCGACGTTCCAAGGTCTACGTGACATCCAAAAATATATAATGAAACGAACGAAACCTTCAGTGAAATATTTACCGTATACACAATGATAATAAATAAATATAAACTATGAAACGATAGTTTTAATTTTTATTTTCAGTGAAAATATTCTCTACTTTCATTTTCCAGACACAGCTTGCACGTTCATGACAGGAAAGACATAAAAAAGGTAATGTAATGTAAGAGATACCTATTTATTATTATTTATTTCACTATTTTACTATTTATCATTTACCCATGTTACTTATTTGTGAATAGCTTTGAACTAATTGTTATTAGACCGAAACTATGTAAGTGAAAATAAATAAAACATAATTTTTCGTTAATTCAAAGCTACTTATTAATTTTATGTAACCACTTGCTTACATTTATCTTTTTATTCTCTTTACTTGTGCACAAATAGAAAATGATAGACAGTAACATAATAATCTTTACATTCTAAGTTCTTCCTTTACCACATTCCTATATAGAATGAAAGTAGGTATTATAGGAAGATCACATACAAAATCGACATTTTAAAAATAACATATCGTAGACACACAAAAAAACGTAACATCACGCCTGTAATCCCCGAAGAGGTAGGCAGAGGAATGTAGAGCATTCCCGCATTTCATCAGTTACGTTTACTTTACTTTTTTTTACCTAATACCTTTTATCTAATAAACTATCATGACATTTTACTTTACATTAGACTTTTCATCATTTTATAATTAATTGATTGGTTACAAAATAACATTTAAGGTACAGTAAATATTTCGCGCTATTTCTAAACACATCTCTAAAAATAGATACTCAATGTAACAATTTACGAGTATTTTCAACAAGACAATATTACAAATGTGGGTGGTTGGAACACACCCAGGAACGTCATAGCTACCTCACGTCTACTACAAACAACAAAAAACACTTTTCATGTCTGGAAGTGTCGCCAATAATAAAGTTGGTTACACATCGAAAACTTACACACTAACAACTTAGTATACGTAAACGTGAGAAGTTTAAAACAAAGTTATTGATAAAATGGCATATTAAGTACTGATTTTTGGTAGCTAAATATTTAACATGTAAACATTAACAAATGTAGAAAGTAAAAATAGTTTTTTTTTGTAAGACGAATTGTTACGTAAAAAGTAAATTGATCTTTTGTATTCATGCATAATTGTCAATTAAGAGATTAATTTAACAACTTTAATTAACAAGTTATTTTGAAGAATTGTAACGTAAAAATGATATAATATGTTAAACAATAAGCCTCAGTAGTTTTATAGCAATTACAATAAATACATGTTTAGTAGTAAAACATTAAAATTTGACTTACTGGTTATATCCAGAGCAAAAAGTATTGTTAAACCAAAAATCACAAGTTTACACATCGTGGCTAATAACACTTTATAAGTTATTTTATTTAAAACTTTACAGTTAATAAAACCGGTTTAAAATATTACCACAATCACCGTTAGTGTAAATCACATTCACAAATTACTACTTTCAAAATTGTGTAAAATGCCGAACATCACGTATTTAAGTACGTAGATTACTTGCTACAGAAAGAAACAACCTCTCCTCTCCTACGTTAAAGTTAGACTATTTATCGTCGAATGAATGAATTCTGTCACAGTCCGGCGCCAAAATACAGAAGAGCGAGCAAGTCACTTTAACTCATACGTTCTTGTAACCACATACCTATTTTGTAAATATTAAAGTTATTTTTAATTAATTAATATGTCAGACCTATAACAATATTTGTATTTAAAAAAATAAACTTAGGCGATTCACTTTAATGTTCAACATTTTAATTCGTACAAATATCTTAGCATTCAAGTTTCTGACGCTATCGTGAAAAATATTATACAGAAATTAAAACGAACTTATTATCTAAAGTTCTGTTTAAATAGCATCGTTTTATTTTAATTTATAAAAGATGATTTAACTCTTAGTCAATTTAGTGAAATTTGATGGTTACATAATTTTTATGTAGGTAACATTTTAGTTTTCGATTGTCAATGTATCAAACATATAACCTCAATAAATTGATCTCATACAAATTGAAAATAAATCGTTTTTACGCTTAACAACATATGTAATGGTAACTTTGTGTAACTATTAAATTCAAAGGATATTAACCTTGACGGATTTTTAAATAATAACTATGTTAAAAATGGCGATAAACATTTTACGAAATAATCTAAGTAGCCGACAAAATATATTTATTAAAAGATGGAAGACATCTGAGAAGAAACTGACTATATATGATCCATTTGTGACTAAGCCTCAGAAGAACAAAGATACTTATTTGGAAGTGATTCGTATGTTCGAAGGCCAAGATATAAGGAGACGTGGTCACGTTGAATTTATATATGCTGCTATGCGGAGAATGAAAGAATTTGGTGTTCAAAAGGATTTGGAAGTGTATAAAGCATTAGTTGATGTCTTGCCGAAAGGAAAATTTATTCCGCAGAATATATTTCAGGCTGAGTTTTTACACTATCCTAAACAACAGCAGTGTGCAGTGGATTTATTGGAACAAATGGAAGATAATGGTAAATACAAATATAAAGTATTTAGAAACCGTCACATTGATCCTTAATAATAATGTTATGTAAAAATCACATTTGTCTGTTACCATATAATGAGTTATTTACTTCATAATAGCCACTATTCTCTGTATGTTAGTAAAGACCTCTTCAATTTTAATTAATAGCTTCTAGTAATTATTTAATTATTAGAATATGGAATTGCACCCAATGTTTAACAATGAATTATAAAAGAAGTAACATCACACCTGTAATCCCCGAAGAGGTAGGCAGATAGGTTTCATCAGTTACGTTTGTGTCCAATCTATGGAATAGGTGGTGAGCCTATTGCCATGCACAGGGCACATATACATACTATGAGCCACTACTAGAAAATTTAATTAGAATAATGTAGTAGTGGGAATTCAGCCCAGGACTTCCTGATCGACAATCACACTTGCAACCAACATAACCAACAAGGCTGTCAATATGTTCACCTCCTATTCCATGATATGTATAATAGAACTGGTGAAATGTGGGAGTACTATACTCTTCTGCCTACCCCTTAGAGGATTCGATGAGTGATATCATGTTATGTTATATTATATTTATAATTGACTGCTGTATTAGTTGAATAGTTGCAAATGCTTCTGCTGATCGAGAGGTACTGTGTTCAAATCCTGGGTTAGTTACTATTCAAATTTTTCAACTTAGATTTTATAGTTGAAATTTGTATTAATGACCCTGAGTTTGAATTTGTGCTTCTTGTAAGGCAACTGGTTCACCCCCTATTTCATGGTGGGATTTAAATATAACTGCTGAAATGTAGGAGTGTACTAAACACCTACCTTTTCGGGGTTTATAGATATGATGTTACATTATATTTACAACTTTGTTATTGTAACCTGGATGTCTCACACTAGTGATTTTATTGTAGGTGTAATACCAGACTATGAAATGGAACAACAGTTATTAAATATATTTGGCAGAAGGGGTATTGCACTACGAAAATACTGGAGAATGATGTACTGGATGCCTAAATTCAAGAACTTGAGCCCTTGGTACTTACCAGATCAATTGCCAAATGACACTCTGGAATTGGCTAAACTCGCAATACAGAGGATAACATCTGTTGATCCAGATGTCCAAATTGATGTTTGGCAGGTTAATCAATTTTAAAGGATTTTTTATATATGTTTGTAATATTTTTTGAGATTCTAATAGTCCTTTAAGCTGAGTAAGACCTTTTGTAGCTACTAAAAGCTATAAAAGCTACAATCTATCTTTTTACTTATTCATGCTGATTGAAGTGTTCAGCATAGCTCTGTTCCATGCGTGAAGTACAATTAACTGTTATTAGCCTTTCCATTGGTGTTTCCTTCATTGTGAGCTACTATTAAAGCCATACATTTTTGTGTAATAGATAATTATCTCAACAGTTCATTTTTGTTAGACAGAAGAAATAGAGGCATCCTTAGATAAAACATGGATTGTAAGTGCTCAGAGTCAAACACAGAAGATATTGATAGCGGAGCAGCCACCGGATGAGCCACTTGTAACAAAAGGGCCTTATATTGTATACTTGTATGATGAAGTTGTAACCTATTTTATATTATTTGGAAAAACGAGACCTGAACCAAAGGATAATGAGGATTTAGATGGTATGTTTGTTAATGAAATTTTTTTTTTTAATATGTGATCATTTAATTCTATAAAGTTATCCATCATCCAATGAAATTAACAATTACATGCTCTGTGAACATACACTTAAAAGACATGATTGAACTTAAAAAAATAATGGGAGATTTTATGTTAATTTCACATATATGTATATAAATTAATATTACATGCCTATTTGTTGATATTAAATATTCATATGATTTCAGATGTATCAAACATTAAAAAACCACTAGGCATACCAGGTTTTATCGGTAGGACTACAATACCGGCTGTAAAATGTACTGTTCATGAACAAGACGATGGTACTGTTGTTGCTGTATGTGCAACAGGTATTCAATATTTCTCTAAAAAAATCATTCTTCTTATTGGTATACTTTTGTTTCTTATTAGTATATAGAAAAGTTTATGCATGATATATTAAATTTAAATTCTTATACCACTTACATAACTTTTGGTAAGGAAACTTGTGAAAAAGATACAAGATTCTTTTATTCACATTATAAAAGTAATAAGCATGGTGAGGTCTGCACAGTAATAAATTTTCAAAGAAAAATCTAAATCTTACAGGTTCCTCGTCTAGGGATTCACTACTATCATGGATTAGGTTACTAGAGAAATATGGTAACCCCGTTTTATCTGATCTTCCAGTAATATTTACACTCATAGCACCCCCATCTGAGATTTCTATACAAGAGACAAAACCTACTGTTCAAGATAAAGATAAAGAGGACAAAAGTTGATCTACATGGTTTGTTTACTAGGAGTACAAGTATAACATGTTCTTTATTAAAGTAAATATTACATTTTGTAATGGCTGTTTTATTTCCTTACTGCTGATTACTTCCTATAACATATTATACTAACATTGTTGTAACCAAACAGTATTGAAATATACACACTTAAATTCACAATTATTTACAATTTAGCTATACATATTATTGATAAATGTCCTTTGAGAATCCAACTCGCCAATTAAATTAGCACATGTTTACAGTTTATCCAAATTCATTAGTAGGAACTGTTTGTTTTTTAGGTCCATTCGTAGTCCTCATCGACTTCGAATGAAATGGTACCCCACTGTCAGGTAATGTTGTGCCAGTCAGCTTGCGGCAGCAGGTAGGTCTCATTGGTGCTTCTGACAACTGTTACACCTGCACCGAAATAGGGTATGACGAATGCAGATCCATCTGATGGGCCCACAACCTGTAAATGTTACATATTGTTACATAATGACAGTCATTGTTCATTTTTACATATGTTGAATACATATACGAAACATTTCTCACAAGAAAATAAATCCAAGTATGTTTCATACATATTCAAAGGGCAGTGAATGGAATAAACAGGTGAATCATAAGTAGCATTATAAATTAATTAGTGCAGTAATAATGTGAGTTTTGTTTCAAAGGCAAATTCTTTATCACTTTAAATTTAGCTTTATAAACCTATAACCAACACTCGAGTTTGATAATACTCAGCAACCCATCAATTAATCCATCATCTACATTTTGAATAAAAATTCAGTGCCATATGAGATTGAATACACAGGTCTCTTCCATATATTATTATAAATGTGCAAAGTATAAGATTATCAGTATACAAGATGTTATGCAGAAGTAACTAACATTCTTACATGAATTCTAAAAATTGTCACATTAAAATACCCTACTACAATATAAGTATAATAAGCAGTTAAGAACTCATTGAATATTATAAAAGTCTCATGTACCTGTGCAGCAATAAGCATAATGTCAAGGAGCTGTCCAAGGAACATGAATCCAAGGGTGCACAGTTTAGCCAATCCAATTCCTGGATAGCCCAGGTAGAATCTATCCAGCCCAAACATTCCCAGAAACACAGAGAGCAGGAGTGCGATCTCTAAAGAGTAGCCATTTCTGTAAAATATTTAACCATATGAAATATAATGTTACATTACAATATAATCAATCTCCCTATATTTCCAATATCTCATAATTAAAATTGTCTAATTTAGATTTTCTAGTAGTGGCTCGGAATCTGGATATGTGCCCGATGCATGGCAATAGGTTCACCACCTATTCCATAGTGGGACATAAACGTAACTGGTGAAACATGGGAATGTTCTACATTCCTCTGCCTACCTCTTCAGGGATTAAAGGCGTGATGTTACTTTTTTTTTTTTATATTTTGTATCTGTTATAAGTAAAAATATCATGGAAGAACTTGCCACTATAGAAATATATTGATTAAATATTTATTGTCATAAAATGGGTCTATGAAATTACTTAATTCCAAAATGGTAAGTAGTTTTATAGTTACCCATAACTTAAAACAGCAATCTAGCTATAAAAACTTAAGTTTGAGTGTTGTTTGCTACTGATACAAAGGTCCTTAAGCGAAATGGGGCCATTGTCACTATAAGACTAGCATAATATGACATTGAGGTTGTGGATGTGAACTGATCTGACACGCAATAACAACACTAAAACATACTCAACACGTTTTAATCACTAAGAAAAGTAAACTAGTGAAGATTTATTACAGTTACATATAAATAGTCTATATAAATAGAATACTTTATCTACACAAAACATTGATAGTATATTGCCATGGTACATATGGATCAACAGTCGATGTAAATAATACAGTATGTACCTTTTCAGCACCGAGAGAGATCATTAGGGGTGCTAAAAGTGTTTCGTTTGATAAACGATTATCTTCCTCGCAGAAATAGGGACAACAGGAAGGTTCCATAACCTCCGACTTTCGGGAGGTATACCTAGAGATTGAAGGTAAATAACCGTCATAATAAGGTTTCGACAATTACACAAGGTGTATGTACAGGAAAAAATACCAATTTAATTCATTACTTGGATGAAAAAAACGTAAATGCGTATGATCTTTGTATACAGCTGACATGAAAGAGATGGGTCGACGCAAAGTTGACGTCCAAGCGCCAAATCGCTAGTGACATTAATAGTATGAATTGACTAAAATTAGCCATGTAATCAACTAACACGTACCTTCATCTACTCCTTAAAAACGATTACTTCAAATTAGGATTACAATATAGGGAATAAATCACCGTAAACACACAATAGCACAATCTTGACAAACACCACATTAAACGTCCATTTACCGACTGCAGCGACAATCGACACTAGCGGCAAATTCTAGAAACTTTACTTTTCATTATGGGTATTCATAGACAACATCTTCAATTGTCACCAAATTTAATGAAAATCGTTGTAATAAAAAAAATCAATCAGTTCAGGATCAGTTCAGCTAGTAGCATTTAATCTCGACAATGTTTTATAGATTTAATAAAATTATCTGCAAAACAGTTAAATTTTAGTAGCATGAAATAGCAACACTGAACTTTATGTTACAAGTTAAAAATGATATGGCGGGAAATTTCGTTGAGCTATCTTATTGTGCATTATTTTGAAAAGTAGAACAGTCAAATTTTAAAGTTGATGGAAAAGTATGTTGATTGTGTATCTACATAAGTGAATTAACGGAAAAGTTGACAGTCCCCATCTACTTAAAAAAATAAATATATCTGTGCCCCGTCCTTCTAGCCGTCTCCATAATAGAATTACATTCAAAATACCTACATGCCATACAAACTATGCACAAAATTCTCCCCTCAATCGTATTTGTGAAACATACAATAAAATTTGTAAAAATATAGATTTATTTAACACATCAACTTTATCCATTAAGCATCATCTTAAATAAAAAAAAACGTAACATCACGCCTGCAATCCCCGAAGAGGTAGGCAGAGGAGTGTAGAACACTCCCACGTTTCACC
>DWDU01004101.1:0-11043 GCA_018245575.1 Jemadia suekentonmiller
TAACTGGTGAAACGTGGGAGTGTTCTACACTCCTCTGCCTACCTCTTCGGGGATTATAGGCGTGATGTTACGTTTTTATCTTTTACTTCTACGGCCCATTATGGAATAAGTCGCAAGTCTATTGCTATACACCGGACACATTTTCACACTATAAACCAATACTAGAGAACCTAAATTAGAAAAATCCATGCTCGACCTAGTATATGAATCCAGGACCTCCCGTTCGGCCCTGGCGCTTGTAAACAACACGACCAACGAGGCAGTCAGTTAACAGCCACTAGAGTGTTTTAATTTCATTTTTACTGCATTGAAAACAATACTATACTTGGCTACGTCAGATCCGTTACGGGATAGGTAGAAAGCGTCGAGTGCCTAATATCTCTATTCTTACAGACCTGATGTGCACCCTCTACATTCATCTCCCTTTTCAAACATTACGCGCGTGTAGGACTCTTTCGATTGAGATCGATAATGTTTTTAAAGTAAAATTGAAAATTTTCTTTTACAGAGTGAAGACTTCGATTCCGTGAAAACGAATTGTACAAGAGAAACATTCAGACGTACTTGTTATGAAGCAGTTTGTGTGAAACTTTGTATCGAGTATCTGTGGAGTGATCGTGCCGTAACGTTGTAAGATTGTTTAGGCAGTGAGTGAAAAATATGTTAGATTTAGTTAAAATATTTACTAATTATTATAACTGTAACTGAAGAGCTGAAGATCGAGCTCAGTGGCGTACTACTGGAGAGGCTTGTACCTAGCAAAGGTCGAAAACGGGTTAATTATTATGATGACACGTGTGGCCCATTCGGCAGCCAGCCTCTTTATCTAGTGTCTGGGTTCGATTTTCGGCTGGATAGAATAATCATGGATCTAGATATTAGTGCCCTTGGAGAATATACTCAACGCCCAAGGAATCTATGAGGCTTAAGTTTAATATTATTTAATTCATTAATGAGAAAATTTTATCCAATTACGCTAATGTTTTATTCTACTATCATACTATAGTTATATAAAAGCAGGTGATGTCTAGTCTAGTCACTTTAACATAAAAACTACGGATTTTCTATGTAAATTTTGATATGAAATGTTTGATTGGTTTTTTTTTATAACCTATATTTTTATCAATGATTGTATAAATATTAGTATAATAGTAAATAATCCGACAAATTACTCAATCTTTTTTCAGATTTGTCTTGTGTTTTATTGTAATTTCCAGAATATTCTGATAACTATACACATTATTACGTTGTATAACATTTAATTGAGACATACATATCTAACGCAAGCTTACGCCTGTAGTCCCCCAAAAAGGTAGGCAGAGTAATGTAGTACATTTAGGAGTGTATTAAACAGACGCAAACGTAACTGGTGAAACGTAAGCGTTTCTAAAATGAAAGTAGGCTAAATAGCAACCTAATAAGAAGTATCTTATTACATCAGCTACCTGCCAGTGAAAATCCCGTTAAAATCGGTACAGCCGTTCCAGAGATTACCGGAACAAACAGACAGACAGAAATTGTAAAAAAAAATATTTTGGTATATGTACCGTGTATACATATATACGCATTTACTAAAAAGCCGTTATGTTCATATTAAAAACAGACACTCCAATTTTATTTCTCTGTACAAATGAGTTAATTTTGACGTACACCACATGTAACAGAACTTCGACTTACGTACACGGGAGTTCGCTAAAATTCCAATTTAATTACGTAACATCGTAACATGACGCCTTATTTTTTAAAGCGATATGCAGAAGAGTGTAAGACATAATTCATAACAACGGAACTAAATTAGGTTGTTGGTTTTTATTTAAATTTGCGAGTTTCAAATGACTGGAAGGCAATGCAATTTTTTATTATTCAAACTGTAATGGAGTGCTTTCAAATTTGTGTCATTATAAAGCACATTTTCACTTCATTTGCTTTTTAAATAAAATCCTAATCAATAATATATGTATGTATATACCAATGATGTGTAATACTTATGACAGGAAAAAAAACATTTTCATTTTCATTTAAAAAATGGTAATATTAATATAAAAATTACGTTGTCTGATATTAGTTTTATTATGTTGTGTATAATGTTTGAAGTTCTATAAAGCGTACCCTTCATTGTCAATATTATATTTCTCATTAAAAATGTCAACACTATTATAATACCGCTACATAAGTTTTATTAAAATTGTAAATAGATAATAGCTATACGAACTATTCTCATCCGATTGTTTTTTTATCAAGCTCATTCGCTATCGCCATTTATAGCTCAATTTAACATGTGTCGAGTCCTGTAGTCTATGAATAATATAAAAAAGTTTTCTTGAAACAATCCTCTAATCCAATCTCGTTTGCGATTTCAAGCTTAACTCGCAACATTGGCTGTACTGTGTTTACTGATTTGCCTATTATTACTTCACCACACCGTCGCTCGTCAGTAAGAACTGTCGGAAGACCACAACGATGCCGATGTATCGGTCACTGTTGGGTTCACTCGTCACCTTTGACGTCTGTACGTCTACCTCGAGTTGGCACACACTGCGGCATGAAACGAAACTGTCTTTAGTTTTACAAACATTTGTCAATTATCACAATATCTACACCTTTTCTATCGTTAGTAACGTATAAAGTGAATGACGAATGTTAAACAAGCATGTGAGATCTGCAAATTATATAGAAATATTTTGCACTCGCTGCTCTCTGCGCACCCCGTATGGGACCTGGCGTAAAGGTATGTGTTTAATATAAAGAATTGTGTTTCGGTTTGACCGGTGTGTTTGCCAATCAACGAGTATACTAGACACGACTATTGTACTCAAAGGTTGCAACGCCTCTGTGACCAGCCTCGAATAGGAAACATACTGACTATTAGTAACTGCACTCATAGCATTCCTGCAGTCCTATAACCTATTTGACACCATTAATCATACAACAACTAAAGAGTTGTTTGAAGTTTTTGTAATAACTGTATTAAATCGCGTTAACAGTCCAAGAGTCCTATTCGATGTTGCTTACAGTCTATAATCAGCAGTAACTTGTGACTTTTTGATGGAGGGTTCTCTAATTATTATACGTACAGTTTTTATATTTTTTCTAAACCAATAGGACAAATATAAATTCAATTTAAATGTGCGCTAAATTACATGCACATAAAACAGTAGTCACTCGTGTATTATTAATGAATCGCAATTTCAACATCGAAAACAATAATGATGCACTCTGCATAAACCGCAAACAGAATGAATTCCATTTTATCCATATAAATACAAATGTGCCACTAATAAATGAATATTTCAAACGACACAGAGTATTGGAAGATATAATTTATTTATATATATGTTTACCAAACACAGGACTTAAATAACTTACAAAATATTATTTCAATCCGCTATCTTATTATTAAGCTCTTCACTAATTGATTTGTATTATAAATATTATTTCGCATTAACTAATTAACCAAGATGGCGGAACGATCCAAGATATATTGCAAAGAATATTTAGTATTGTTTGCATTATTATCACAAATTGACGTGTGTATAATTGAGTGATGAATGTAGAACCGCTGTGGGTCTGCAAGGACAGAGATTTTTGGCACTCAATGCTATCTGCCTACCCCGTAAGGGACCTGGCGTAAATACACGTATGTATCTACGAAAGTTGAGGTCTGTCTTTCTTTGAATTTTTAACTTTGCCATATTTGCATTTTATCTTTGGACTATCCAAGCCTTCCCCTATATATACATATAAAAAATGTACATAAAATGAATACATTGAACTATAATTAATTATTCATTGATATTAAATGAAACACAGGCACTAAAATAACAATTCTACTATTAACACTTACTATAATTATTACAGTACATAGATATACGGATATACGGATAGTACAAAATGTAAAGGCTTAAGATAAAGGACTACCCGTACACTGCGACTGCGCGGCCAGACGAAAAAAATACTGGAGTTTTAAACATTTATTACGCAGTCTCGTGGCGGCATATTTCCATAAATAACTGTTGTATTTTAAGAAAGCTGTAAAATGGGCAATAAATAGCCCAATATTCTTGCTCAATAATTTCACTTTATAGCTTTCGTAATTACGTCAAGCATCGATTAGTCGACGTAATGTGTTTCGTTCCTTAAGTTTACGTTTGTTTATCACTGAGCTCTGCCTCTCAAGATTTATTGTAGATATTGGGCAATGCAATAATAATGTTGATATAAAAATGACCCTAACTATGTTAATGACTACTAAATAATATAGGTACTGCGCCGTAGACAAAAAGATCGATGGCATAAATTGAATATAAATAACCAAATAAATTTAATTCTCTTATCAGGGAAATTCAATTTTAATTTGCCATAGGTATGTAAAATAAAATACGTCATTAATTTCAGTAAATGATTTTTTTCTCTGTGTACCATGAATTAAATCGCTCTGCAGAGTTTGCAGGTTTATACATATAACAACCTATGTATTTAGTTTTATGGTATTCCATGGTAGGAAGGTACTACATACATAATGTAGTACGTCTGCAGCACAATACAGACGTATTATGTTATATACAAGTATGTATTTTAAAATTATAATGTAGAAGCCGTTATGCGTAAACACATTTTCAAACAAACCTTTGTTAATTATTTTATAATCTTTCTTCCCTCATTTAACAGTTAGGGTCGATTTCAAATTTGGTCAGTTCGCAGGGTTTATAACATCACCAAAATAATTTTCAACAGACATGGCGAAGGCATTTTGAAACGAACAGCTCTCTGATGCTTTCATATCTTTAGTATTAGTGGCATTTTTTTTGTAAAAAAGCCATTTGGCACATCACGATCACAATAATGATTGGGTTTTGGTTAAAATATCTACTATATTCCTCTTATTACGTGGGCCTTGGAATTCGAGTTATTCATTTCTCCTCAGATATCTTTTTATGTCTCTTGATACCAATATATTGTAATATCATTTATTTGCTTTTTGTTTTGTTCTAATAATTGTGCAGTTGTTTTTTTATTTCGTTAGTAGCTAGATAACAGATTAGTGGTTTAAATTTCCGCGTTCCCTTCAGCCGATCTGAATATCTCACTTGTTGTTTCGTTTTAGAATATTGTACTATGAATATTTATTTGAACGAATTTGCTAAGATTACAATGTGCCGCTAAACTTGATTACGCAGCCCGTAAAAGTTTCAACAAGGCGATTTCAACAGCGACACTCATCGCGGTATATTTCATCGCTCTTTTTGCCTGCAACCCGGCGTGAAAGAAACTACCCTATTATTTTACCTGGGGAAGTACGCTATAAAGTTCTACAATCACGATCCATTGTCATGAGGAACGCTGTTTCGCGAGATTTATCGTGTATGCCTTTTAGCGTTTTCCGATGTGTTAGCGATGAAAAATATTCTCATATTTTTGTGTGAACTGTGAACTTGATTGTACATTTTACACTTCCTAAGTGTAATATTTAAGTGCAACACAACAATGTTTGAAACGTAAACGTAAATCACGCCTGTAATCCACGAAGAGGTTAACAGATGTCATTGTCGAGAAATGTAGATTATGAAATGACGATTACCTATATTTTACAGTGAATTATATTTGTTTGCATTTATATATACATATTAATACATATACTCATATTAATGAGTTCGCTTTGAGTAAAAAATGATAATAATCTTGATATATCTCTTCACTCGGCCATTAGGTTCATCCGTAGTCTTATGGTAACCAGAGGGCTACGGATCCGTATTTAGCCAGCGTGGCAATGTATGGCCTTAACACTTCTCTATCTACCTGGATACCCGTGACCGACATTGGAAGAAACAAAAGAAAAACGCGAGTACTTATAAATGTTTACTTAATAAATACAATTTAATATACATATAATGTAAGAGATTTTAATAGCTATTAATATGTTTCCATTATTGTTATATAGAATAAGGGTAAATGTGAATCTAATAAAGTTTTATTTAAAAAAATATTATATGAAATTGTCCAGATTTAAAATCAACTCACTGTTCTTCAACGAATGATCATTCGAACGGAACATTTGAAACTATTGGCAATGTAAAAAAGTTTTTACAGTCGGTTGTATTGAGTAACAGTTATTTTATTAATATATATGGAAATAATAATATAACTTTTTAAATATTTATATTAAATGTATGTACGTTTCTCTTGTACAAAATCATCGGAATATTATAATATAAAACATATTTATCTATTGTACGAGTATCTTACAAAAAAATTATATACATAATATATCATACAAATAGTATGTAATGTTGAGCTCCGAAAAATACTACATATGTACATATCGATTGTTTAGTATATATATTGCTATGAATTTTAATATTTATAATGTTACAAGAATAAATGTTACATTAAATAAATATTATTAAACACAATCATTGTCTCGTTGCTTTTTTTATCAAAATATTTATATTTCAGTTCCGTTATATGTGGTATTAGGATAGGCTGATAATTTGAGTCTATTCTTTTAAACATATACATACGTTTTAGGATTTTTTATGTATTTCATAATTTCCGGTAAAAACATAATATACGTATATTTATTTATAGATAACATAGATACATCTTTTTAATTATAGGTATAGTGAATAAAGAAAAACAAGTAACGTCACGCCTATAATCACTGAAGAGATAGGCAAAAGATTGTAGTACACGTACTCGTATGATCAGTTAGGTTTACTCCGCCTATGGCAGTATGTCTATTGCCATACATTGGGCACTTATCCAAACTCCGAGCCACTACATGAGAATCTAAGTTAGAAAATCCAATGTTGCTTGACCCGGGATTTGACCCGGGACCTCTCGATAGTCAGTCGCGCTTGAAACCAATACAACCAATAACAGTCAAGCAAATAAAAACTGGAAAGTATATATAGTGGCATACTTAGAGGAGGGTTGTTAGTGCTGGTTATATAATAACTTTTGATACATGCAATGAATACTGAAAATATATATTATTTTCATCATTAATTTGTGTCCTTTAAAAATGTTTTACTATGAATCGATCTATAGGACCTACAAAAATATACGCATATGATTGCTTTGTAGGTACTTGTTTGAAAATTTGTGCTTACAAATGAAACCAAATGGTCACACCACGATCACCAAAAATTTAGATTTTGTGATTAGAAAGGCGACGCACGAAACTGAATCCTTCGAATAAATATATAGTCTTGTTTAAATATAGCGCTTACAAATAACGATCATAGAGTTATAAGACTTCAATGTACCTATAAATATTTCCCTTTACTGCTCTATTCTTCGGTAACAATTGTATTAAATTTACATAGTTCAAGAGTCAAGAGCAAAATTGAATTCGATGAAGAAACACTATTATTGCATTTTCTCAGTGAACGTAAATAGAACAAAGAATATTAAATGGTAAAAGTTCTGCTAAGGCTTTTAAAGACCGGGTGAAATAACTTAGAAATAGCGTGATCTTGAGACCTTTACGTAAAGAGGTGACAAATTATTAGCGTACAGATGGCTATATTATATACATCCATATTTTCACGTTAGGTCCCCCCTCACGGGGTAGGCAGAGAGCACCGAGTACCAAATATAAAGAATACCTTGTGAAGATTCAATGTTTGAAAACTCGAAATTTTATTATATTTCGTTCATGTCGTATCAATCATACTTCTCGTTCTGAAAGATAACCAGTGACCAAGAACGGAACATTGAAATGGGATGACGATAATTATTACATCATCATCAGCCTATGGCAGTCCACTGCTGGACATAGGCCTGCTCTGAGGAGTTTTGCCTATAAACCTCACGCTGGGCATGGGGGCTTGCGATAGCAGAGTATAGCCTCTCGTACCGCCTACGCTGCTGCCCACTAGCGGCCAGGGCATGTAGCTGTGCCTAGACAGACTTCGCCACACCGCGATCTGCGAACACTGGCTTCACTCGCCTCGACACCCTGTATCTCGACACTGGGTCGGGGAATGTATTCTTACTCCACCCTCACACGTGCAAGTGGTAATGACAGTTAAATAACTTTTATGCATTCACTACAAAGTATTTTGTAAAGAATACACAAATGATATCATCATAATGGACCAAATATCATTTAGTCTAATAGCATGTTGTGATGATCCAATCAAAATATAACTGTGTAACATTTTTTTAAACTCTCCAATTTATTACACAGAAAATATGTAACAACAAATTGTTGCGTAGCATATTGTATGTGACAGATATTCGCTTCGAACAAATCATATAAAAGCCTTACACCGAAAAACCACAAAACATCCAAGCGATGAATTTATGATTCCTTTGAACACGCGAATGTTTGTGTGTTATATTTTTGTTCTGTTTTCATTTGAGCGTATGAATAGAGTATATATTATTGGAGGTGCGAATAGCGTAGTGCATATCGTGCATTGATCGTTTGGATAGATGCCAGAAGCAAAATTATCAGCCTGTTACAGCTAAACTCTAACCGAGTGAGAGCACTAATATTCAGTGTTACGTACTCTTTACTTCCATCCATTAATGATAAGATGATTCAATTCGTTGCTACACAGTATATTTATAACTTTACTTACTTATATGGCTGCGTAGTCGGTCGTGTTGGATGTAAGCGCGAGGGCCGATCAAGAGGTTCTGGGTTCAAATCCCGGTTCGGAGACCATTGGATTTTTCTAATAAAGATTTTCTAATAGTGACTCGGAGTCTGGATATGTCTATCTGTCTAACACTTCGGGGATTGCAGGCGTGATGTTACATTACTTACATACGAGTATATGATGAAACGTTTACTCAATATAACGTAATATTACAATATGAATTAAGTGTTTCTGAAACGGACTGTACCTACTATTCGCGCTCCCGTAAAACCCTTCATCCCATATTTTACAAAGATAATTGAAGTTTATTTAAAACCCTCCTGAAAATTCTGTTATTCTGTTAAAAATTTAATTACTTTAATTTGTTACTTCACTTAATTTGTAATTCAAGTCATTAATATTAAGTATATTTTTATAATGGCTTCTTAATTATTCACTGTAGGAAAAATTTCGTCGGAACGCTACCCATTCGAACATTATTCAACAAAATGTTTGCGTACACTGCAACAACGACTTGCCTCGCCGGAGTTATGATCCCCAGATTTATTATGAAACCGTTAATTAAAGTTCTCAATCAGTGTCATCTCACTTTTGAGTCTTAAGACGATTATTATTTAACAAATGATATCTCGAAGCGCGTTAATACTCTTGGTGTCATCTTAACTTAAAGCAACATTTATAGTATTAAAAAGTCTAGCTACCGCGTACATTTTAAATTGAATCTTACCACCTATGAAATAGACTTTAATATTTAATAGCACGCAACATCAATTCGGCTGTTTATAAGGCAGTGAGTAATATTGGCACATCATTTTTCACCTGTCCCATGCGTCGAGGCAATAAATCAATACCTATACCCTATGATCGGTTTATTTCGCGTGTTTAAAGCACAGAACACATTAAACTGCACTTTGTCATTGACTCGACGGCGTGGAATAGAAATGACGTTGCTCATACATAAATCTATTACAGGCGGAACTTGTCTCATCCAGAATTTATATAATATTATAATTTCTTTGGACAATTTCGCATACAGCCCCAAATCGCACTCAATTCCAAACTGAGCAAAGCCTGGACTATAGTAATCACACAGCCGATAAATTTGAAAATACACAATATTACACTTGTAATATCTTAATAGCTAGGCAGAGAAGTGTAGTACACTACCAATTGTCACCGGTTACGTATAGGTCCAACCATGGAATAGAGAGTCAGCCTATTCATCAAGCTCATATCCAGACTCTCAGCCACAACAAAAAATTTCATTTTTACTTTTCTTAATAAAATTAATATACAATACAGACATTAATCAAACAAATATGTATAATAGCTTATTCGGGAATCTAACTCAAAATAGCATCAGGCTTGAGTATCTTAACGAAAAAGTTTCGTTCTTAAATATTAACAGATTGCTGTGATATAGCTTTTGAATTATGGTGGACAAATAATTCAACTTCAAAGCTGGCAAGACTGTGACAATAATTACCGCTAAAAACAGGTGGCTTCTGGTTGTAGTCACGTTAAAGAATATAACATTGAAGACAAAATCAAATAGTCATTCGTAAAAGTCAATTTGTCGTGGCAAATTGTGAAATAGAAAATGTCAATCAATTCAATTGAAAAGATTCAAAACAATGCCTAGCATTTTTTTTAAATATTCAATAGAAATTGTAGAGCCTAACAAATTATAATTCGAAATTAATTCTGTATGAATGTTAAATATTCTCATGAAAACAGATGAATTGAATTTGATGATATTTAATATTGAGATAATTTAAATGTGGAGGCATAATAGTGAATACCTTTCCCTTTCTCCGGCCTATTCTCTTAAAAAAGAAACTTTTTTCCCGCAATCTAAATTCTCAGGACGAAAATAAGATTAAATAACTAAAAAGTTCAAGTTTATTGTTACGTAACTATGTAGGTAATATAAATAACGTTGAAATACTGAACAAATAGAATACAAATTCTTTTCTTATACATAGCGAAATAGCGTACAATGGTTATTTTGTACCATATAGAGCACACACACTTTGAAACAAACATGGCCCCCGGGTGAAAGATACAATGTCTGTTATTTATCCTCAGGGTAAGTTATAATTGGATTATAATAACAATTTTTCGTGCTCGTTCGCTCAGAAGATGGATTGTTTCGTGATTTATATATTTTTAATACTACTCGTAAGAATATTTTTAGTTTCACATGCGCAGCTTGAATTCTTCTTATGCTAGAGTATATTTAATTAAGAATTGATTTTAAACGAGTGGTCTCTTTTAAACGGACATTTATTCTATAATTATTTCTACGTTTAATCTATAACGACATATATTTTAATTTAAACTCATTTCTATACATTCAAAAAAAAAAAAACGTAACATCACGCCTGTAATCCCCGAAGAGGTAGGCAGAGGAGTGTAGAACACTCCCACGTTT
>DWDU01004102.1:0-11043 GCA_018245575.1 Jemadia suekentonmiller
ACGTGATGGTATTAAATATCTCCGAGCATGTGTAAATCCTGTGCCCGTTCTGATAGAAAATGGCCTCGCGCTTCCCGATGTCTATGAAGCAACCAAGCACATCGCCCTGCTGCCACGCAGACACGGCGTTGGTCCTGGTAGGCTTAGCTTTGTGCCATATGAGCCTTCGGCATCCGTCATATGAGACAGAGTACAAATCATCACCAATTCCGTACCCCTCCTGTAGATAATGTAATTAATGTACAAATATATGATACCCCTTGTACTACATAGTGTTAATGAGTTGCAACTCTTAAAATACATAATATTTGGTTGTTTACTGCCAGTGACAGACGGTAAAATGACTACACTTGACTCACATGATTCAAAAAGTGACTATTCTTCGTGGCCCATCCGATCTGCATGACACCGGGTGTTATGATCTCGGCTTCGTAGTACCAGGCGCCGCCGTCGACGGGGAACGTGCACCGTACACTTTCAAACGAGTACGAGTCGCAACGTGCCTCCAGCCCGTCGCAGGATATCTTCAGGTATTCACTCACATCGTTGTTGTTCAGTATAACATTTATGTTTGACATGTCCACCTCTTCATATGACAATTTTCTTCCTTCGACCACAACTGTGAACATTAACATACAGCGAGTTCAAACATATGTAATAAACCTAGGTATGGAGCAGGCTACAAATAGCTAATATTACTGAGAGTGGAAAAGATCCATAGTATGTTACTTTTACTAAAAATTACATATAAAACGAGTGTACAGGTGTTTTAATTGTAATCAATGAGGAATGAATATGAAACTACTTTCAAATATGCTGATTGTGAGCAAAACGTTGACAAGATGACCCCTAAAAGCAGTGATGAACTAAACAGATTACTGTGTGAAGGTTGAGTCTTTTATAGATTTAAATGTAAAGCTTAATAATTAGCAAAGACATTTTCAATTATTAAACTGGAAATAAACATAGGCTTGGACAATCAATATCATATTGGGAATAGTGGCTATGCTTGCTGATTTTACTACAAAGAATGTAAATGACCATATAGAACAAGTAAAATAGATACTTTTCATTATGAACTTGCAAATTTCAAGCTCTTATTATTTAAGCCTTAAGATAAGGAAGAGGAACAGGCTGTTATATCTTATTACCAACCAATATACTATAAATGGGATATTATAGAATAATATATGAATTATACTCACACACATTGTCTAGCGCCCACTTGGCACAGAAGCCAACCTGTCGCCACCAGTAGTTCTCACTCTCAGCCAATTTTTCTAGTTCCAGAAGTGGGTTCCTCTCCGACATCTCCAAACGGCTCTTAATCTCCAATTTATTCTCCGTAGTGTGCGCAAACTTCTCCAGTGCAATTAGTGCAAACAACACTATGCGGGGCTCCATGCGCCTCTCCTGTTCACATCATTGTGTAAGATTACTCAAGTTGCCATAGCATTAAATGTGGATATGCTGATTGAAAACTGTTTCAAACTGTTGAAAGTCTAGTTAACATTGACAGTATTACATTTAAAACTGTAACATTGATTATTAAACTTTAAAAGAGGCATTTTAACATTACCTTTTAAGGAGGTTAATTATATGTGAAAAAAAAAATTAAATGAGACTTAAACATAAAACCACAAAAGTATGACTGTTAGACACATACCAAGAAAGTATATAGATAGTTGAGAATGTGTCCAGTAAGAATGGCGATGCTGTTGGGGCCGGCTAACTTCTCAGCCATACAGCCCAGTACCACGCAAATGTTGCGCTCCACTCTCACATTCATTTCGGCCATAGTGGCTCTCTCCATTGACACTTTGAATATCTTGTGCATTAGCTTAAACAGAAAACAATGACATGCCTTCAGTAATATCGTCACAAATAAAAAAATATGAGCTATAATTAAATCGTGCTATTATATAATATTCTTTTATATTACTTCTATATTTATTTAATTATCTTATGATTGTATTACCCTTAGTACTAACTCCTTGGACGGCAAGGGGCAATCATCTAATAGGATAGTAATAGCGGACGGACCGAAGGGATCCTCTAGAGGGACCACATTCACCATGGACGTAACCACTTGGATCCATCCCTCCTCCGAATCAGCTATAAGGTGCAATTTCACTAGACAAACAGGCGACTCTTCCTCACTAAAACAAAATTGGTAAAAATGTGCAACAATGTGTTTGAAGTCTAACTAAAAAAAATTAATTTAAGTATTCAACATTCCTATGTTAAATGGCTCATACCTAATTATCCCAAAACCCGCAATAAGCCAGTGCCTGCAAAGCCCAAATTAACTTATTTTGTTAAATTTCATTAAATATTAATCACCTTATCATAAACAAACAATAGCAGGATTTTAGAACTTTTATTTTGTGTAGTTATCATATAGTGTATTCGAAATTTGCTGGTAATCGAAATATAAAGATTACAAAATAAAATACTTTGAAATACTGCTATTAGATGTTTAAGAATAAACATATAAAACAATTGCTAGCCATTTACGTTCGCATAACATTATAAGCAGTTCAAGTTCCATATTTGTAGCAAAATTGCTTGTGCCGGTCATCATATACAATTATTAAAGTATAAAATGCATAGCATTTTCTAGTGATATTAGTCAGCCGGTTAGAAAACAAAAAGTAAAAAGATAGGAGATATTTAAATTTAATTATGTTATACAAAGTGGTATCTGTAGTATATTTACATATTCAAGTACCATATAATTAAATAAGCGTAGTTTAAAATTTATGCGTTGTTTTTGTAAACATTTAAAATATAATTGAATTTAATGCAGTTTGTATTTAGGGATAAAAGAAATTAGTAATAAGTCCTTATCAATGTATTTATTAGCATCCGTGATTGATTAACTGAAAAAAATAGACCTAAATTTACTCTCTACTTATATATTACATAGACAGACCAGCACTTTAATTGATTAACGCAATATCAAGCTTGTTATCACCGAAGAAGTAGGCAGAAGAATGTAGAATACTTCCACATTTCACCAGTTATATATAAATATAACTGGTCCCACTATGGAATAAGGTATAAGCCTATTGCGCTCCACCGCGTACAAATCTAAACTCCTAGCTACTAGTACAAAATCCAATAGGACCCGCCTTGGCGTTCGAACCCGGGACCTCTTGATCGGCTGTCATGCTTGCAACCACTCAACCAACGAGGCAGTCGTTATTGAATAATTATAAATATGTAAATGTGTCAGTAATCGGATTTTTATTTCACCGGGACTCGAAGCCATATACCTCCATGGTGTACCAACAACAGTAGCCAACAATTGTAAATACAGTTGCACCGTCGTGTCAGTTATGTGTCGCATACATAGTCTTGTTGATATATTATTTAAAGTCGCAGAGGCCGAGGCGTTTAAAATTTATAACACAATGACTATTCACGCTATTAAAATCAATAATAATATGACGTAACGGAAACATACACACATGTCAAAGAATATGACACATATTATATCCTTGAGATTGTGAACTGTTTCATATTTAATTTATGAGAGGTTGCCATAGAACTCGCTGAATACTGATTTTTACATTCTGAATTTATAACAAGCATTTGTATGGTTTATATTAGATGGTATCTACAGCTCCTAGAACACTATATTAATCACAGTCACATTATTCCAGTAGCTTTAAAATAATGCAAACGATGCGATTGATGTGAGAATAGGAGTTTTGAAGTTGACCACACATGCAACCTACTTTTTTGTTTACTTTAGCTTCGAACTACACTGATCATCGAATATATCAATATAAATAAAGTGTACATTTTCTAAATTTATTTTCTCAGCCTTTATAAATCCATTACTGGATATACTTCTCTAATCCGCGCCGATCCGTCCGTTTGAAGCCAGCTGTAGCCAGTGTTTTCTGCTGAATGTCAGACCAATGTACTCTTTTAACCGAAATGTGACCACCATTTCATACATCCACATAATTAGAAGATATGTCAAAACTGGAGTTGGTTATATTAGGTCTGTTAAGTATTCGTAATATTAAAGATAAACATAGATATAAATTTGCTTTGCTCTGACAATGGTTTGATGTTTTATTTAATGTGAATGTGGGTGATTTGCTAGGGCATTATAAATTCAAAAAAGGTACAATATAAAAAATTACGTACTTGTCAACAAATGTAGATATAAGATTGAGCATTTCAACGATAAGCCGATCAACAATGCTCTGTTCCGCCATCTTGGAGCTGCGCACGCGATGCTCCACTCCTTGCTGAGACACTGGCGAGGGCCTGGAAGGCGAGTACACCTCTGCATCGTTCGGTATCATTTCTTTGCAACAACAATGACCCATTACCTGCAACAATTACCCATCCAGAATTATAATAAGGAATCATTTCATATTAAACAGTGTTTGGTGCTGATAATAGTCTTCAAAGTTACTTATCAAAGTTCAAGGAGACATGACTATAATCAGCAATTATACACAAAAACTGATGTTTTGGTAGCTTATCTCACAATTGGGTCAGCGGTCAATTCAATATTACACCACTTCACACCTAAGAAGTACTAAGATATCACATACATATAAATCTTGTGAACAATGTAACTTTCACATTGACATCACTTGACTGCGGATGATATCAATTGAAAAAATAATAAGGAAAGAGTGTACCTCTTTGTATTCTAATATTACAGTGTCAATCATAATGAAAGATGAGATAATAAAAGGAAATCTTGTTGCATTATGTCAAGATTGTTGATAGAAAATTAAGTTTGAAGGTTAACATAATAAAAGGTCAGTTATTTGTCATATGTACACTACAATGTCATATTTAAACCCTTATTGCTGGCTTGTGTTTCATTTTTGTTGCAATAAAAAAGCAAACATCATGGTTTGTGATGTTTAAACTTAGATCAAAATCAGATAATCTTCAGATTAACATTGAACAAGTGTTCACCAATTTGATTAGATACATCAGGATTATTTTTTATTTCTTAATGGCTGCAATGTCTTTTTCCATGAAGCAAAGGGAAGATTAAAATTGGCAAGGAGATTTTCATATTTAAAAAAAATCGTAGAAAAAAATTAAGGCGTTTATTGATAAAAAGTTTTTTAAATGTTTGGAAACACAAATAATAAAAAACGTAACATCACGCCTATTATCCTGGAAGAGCTAGGCAGAGGAGTGTAGTACACTCCCACGTATATAGAAATAAATATATTCCTTTAAAATGGTGTCATCTAAATACATACCCTCGCGTTCGCGGCACACATTCAATCTAACGCTAAAGTTTCTGATGGCGGTTTGGTAGGTCCCAAATGGCAGCGAATATTTCGTTTTAACTGCGCCAGGGATATTGGCGTAGAGTTTAGACTAAAAAACCCTACAGTAAATGTTCCTAGGAAGCAGATCAAGACTGCGTGAGGGCCAAGTTATGTCACCTCTTCTGGAAATTAATTTACCCGGAAAAATATCATGAACTCGTGATAGAAACGTATTGGATGTGAGTGACGTTGAACTATCCTGTTGAAACCATGTTCTTCGGTTACAACAGGACAATTCTGCAGTTGAGGCAACAAAAGATCACCTAACATCCTCACATAACGCTCTGATTTAATGGTAACGCTCTGAATTTAAAGAAAGTAAGGGCCGATAATTCCTTTCAATGACATCGCAGCCCATACGTTCACTTTTGGCGAATAAAGTGATTTCCGATGTTCGCGTTTCGGATTTGTTGAACTCCAATAAGGGCAATTATGCTCATTAATGTGGAAATGAGCGTCATCCGAGAATAAGATGTTGGTAAACGTTTAAATTGCTGAATTGCGTGGTTCACGAATTCTAGCCTCTGAATGGCATCCTGGAGTTTTAGTTCTTAAACCAATTGAATTGACTTTCAAAGAATCAGAACACATTCACAAAATTCACAATGTGATGTTAAAATGTACACTGCCGGAAGTGATTTTCATACTAACAATAATCTTCAATGATGTCCTAACTTATAGCATCATTTCAGAGCTGTAGAAAAGATCACATAAAAACGTGATATACGAAAACTACAGACCAGAAAAGTTTATGTCAAATATCCGTTTCAAAAACTATTCTCAATTGAATCACCTTTAGGTTATATGAGAAACAACATATAGTACATACTGATTTTAGAAAGGCTTTGCCATTGTAGATCATATACACACAGTCAAACAAATTATAAAATAATACAATGAATCAGTGACGTAGCGTGGGTGTCAGCCGCCTAGGGCGGAACAAAATTTTGCCGCCCCCTTAAATGTTAATATGTTTTGGCGTATGAGAATCCCGTCGACGTAAAAAAAGGTCAACTACCTTGATAAATTATAAAACAGTTATTTTAATATTTATTGCGATATTTTACCGCCCTTCAACAATTTTTTGCCGTCCCCCACGCTATGCTGGTGCAATTAATATATGAAACCCCTGTATATGGTCTTCATTGACCATATCAAAGCACAGTCAGTCATATAGTTCATTGAGTATATTGAACATCTAGTGCCTAGAATCTATTCTATATTGAATGTCGAGGTAAACTAGGTAATCCAATGTCTCCATGTTATAGAAGCTAATTGGGACAACTAGGACTTAACATTTATGGAAATAAATCATTTTAGGTTTGAAGATTAAATTATCATATTTAAAGAGTGTCCACACACACCTTAGAGAAATTGTTACAAGATCTAAACAAAGATAATGAGAAGAAAACGGGGCTCTTAATTAACTCAAGCAAAATCAAATTGAGGTTACTAAAATAAATATTTTGAATCAATTGATTAAAAACCTTCATCACCTACATTTGACCCTGCATCACCCTATAGCTGCAAAACCTGGTTAACATATAACACCACAAAAATATGCTAGAGCACCGCCAGAAAGCCATGGATAGAAGCAAGATTGGAATAATATGGTAAGACAGGCAGAGTAATTTCAATATATTTATAACAGGAATAATAATTTTACTGAACACTTACAAAAACATAGTTTTCATTTCTCTGTATTAAAAATGTTGGGGGGACACAGCTGAGAATGACAATTCTCCTGACCTACTATACCATGTTACTTCAAAGAAAATCAGTAACAAAATGGATAACAACAGAGTAAAGACATGGTAAAACACTATAATTGATACATTAAAAATGCAATATCTTTTTATTACAGCCCCATAGACAGTTGGTTCTCAAACTTTCTATATCAAAATCAATTTCAGTAGATGAATAATGAAGTAGTACAACATACCACAGTACTTCATATTGTTCATTATAGGAAAATTTAATTTACTTGATAATTCAATGTTTATAAACAACTCCTGGTATAAAATAGCACCTACAGCACTATGGCTGTGAGATGCTTGATAATTCATAACTGAAAATAGTCTAGAATAACAAGATACTGTGATTTTATATATTTGGTAATAATAGAATATAATGAAATTAAAATTAGAAAAGTAAACTATCAATGTCTAACATAGAAATTATTAAATGTAGAATAATGTTAGTACTTTTTCACCCAATCATAATCAAAACATTTTAAATCAAAGAAAAATTATTCCTCTTCTGCTTATAATGTCTTCTTTGTCATGTCGACAGCCGATTGTGAGTGATCAGCTATCATAGTGAAAGGGTTAGACACAATATCCAGGGTGCACCGGGCATATGTTCATTCTTAACAAACATAGTCACTTGTTGGGTAGGCTCCTTCCATGCACCCCTTTATAATGTGCGAGCATTTTTTGTACATTATTCAAATGGACTCCATATAATATATAAAGTTGTGTACCAAGAGTTGAGAACCGGTGCTCTACAATAAAGTATTGATTAAAGTGGTCTTGACTGAAACCCACTTAAAGTATACACATTAGACAGTCTAGACACATTAATATTTCACACTTTCCTAGTTCCATCATTCGTGGTTTGAAATCATATGAATAACAAATCACTATTATTTCAATTCAAAACATGAAATACCCCAATGAAAAATTTATTAATATAGACAGGAGTAGCATGTTGGAGTAAGGTCCAGTTATCCCCAAGAACTGCAGAAGTACCTAAGTACATTGGACATAAGTCATGGAAAAATAAAGTAGCAAGCTATAGAGTGGTCAATGTTTGTGCCAGTGAGCTCAGTTGGCCTTACACAAATTAGGAATGAAAGTTGAGTATCTATGAAAGGTGATCAAAGCAGAATAAACATATTCAGAAGTGAAATGTTAGGAAGATGAATCATGTGAAACAGAATATTGATGTAGGAATCAGGAAGGGTACATTTCAATGGATTAAACATATTTAGCGAACAGCTGTTGAAATAATGATGAAGCAGACATACAATGCAAATGTTGATGAAGGCAGGTGTCAAACGAAGTCTCGGCTCAGCTATCTGGACTCAATAAGCTAGATACTAGCAGATGGGGGAGTCAGAAATTTGTACAAGAGAAAAGCAGATGTTTAAAGACAGGGTTCCTACATGTTTGGGGAAGGCGTTTAGATGCAAGATATAAACAGAGCTTGCTTTTGGCACTGGTGATAGCAATTGCTGCCAATACAAAGGGTTTACATTTCAGCAATATGTTGTAGAGATTCTGCAAAAGTACATTGTGCCCTTTGCAAGATTTATTAGCGATAACTTCATATTTATACATGACAACGTAAAACCACATATAGCAGTAATAGCATGGCTCTGCTTAGAAGATGTAGAAGTGCAGGTTATTGGGTGGCCTGCACCAAGCTTGGACGTTAATCCAATAGAGTACTTGTAGTAAGATCTCAATAAAAGCATTCAGGCAATAACTTCGGCTCCAACCAGTCTCAGGAAGCTGTGTTACTACTTTTTTAGAAGAGTACACATACTTTCATAATAATAATATTAAATACTGAAAATAAACTGAAAAAAAATGTGTTTTGGTGAAAAAGTATGTTGGTGTGCCTAATTTTTGCACTCAAGTTTATAAACATTGTAATGTTCAATATCAATGGTCACTTCCTTAAATGGTCACTTAATTAGACAGATTATTTGCATATTTATTTATTGAAAACAAAACACACTGATGGAGCATGCAATGTGTGTGTATTGAACTATCTGTGCATTAGAATTGTACAATATCAATACTTCAAGTATTTATGCTACAATTTGTAAAGTTAGATTTAATAAGCCCAATTCCAACCAAACTTTTTAGTGAGTGATTTGAGTAAATTTGAGTGATTAAATGATTAAGTTTTAAATTTTTTTTCAAGAACCATTTTTTGTTCTTCAGTTACACTAACACTCTAAGATCTAAGCCCTTAAGGATTGTTTTCATTGTTATTATTTCAATATCCTAATCAAGTATCAACTGTTTTAGGGCACTTAGTTGGTCTGATAAAAATTCGTTAAGTATCTTTAACAGGAAGTTGTATCACTCTTTCCGGTTTCATATCCTTTCTACATAAAAAAAATGAGGCTTCTTAGACGTGAACACAACCCTCAGGAATATGCTTTGTATATGTAGTAAATATCATATACTACATATACAATGCATATAGCCATTTTATCTAGATCTAAAATGACCAAGAAGCTTAATTTGTTGGATTGAAAGTCACGAACTTCTCAACTTCAGTGTATTCATCAATATTGCTTTAATTATTCGTTGATTTAATATACGCAAGGACCATATAACAATATCAGTAATCAACACTCTAGTTTCAGTTATTATATTTATCGATCAATACTTTCAGTATTTATACGCTATAAAACGTGTGATTGTGATATAGATACTAGTCGCTTCAATGTCAAATTGATTCTACGTAGTAGATAAACAAAATTTAACAAGCAATACTCTTCAAGAATTCAAAAGTGTACTGTGTATCAGCTTAATAAGACAACAATGAACCCCAAGAACGATACATAACATCTGGTTAAATGAATCATATCAAGAATAATACTTACCAGAACTCACTACTCATTTCTTAAACAAAATGAACTAAAACAAAAAATTCGCACAAGTACTGATCTTAGACAAAGTTAGTCGTAAATTGCATTTTTAAAAACAATTTTAAAAGTAGTATAAGAATGCGTACGCCATAGCTATAAATTTTGTACTTGTAGTTTATAATAAAATGTCAAATGGCCATCTATCTTTATGTCACACAGTGTTGCTATTTTTTAGATTTAATCAATAAAAAGCTGTTGCCACAATCACATACATTTTAAAGCAAAATGCAAGTTATTTCAGTATCAACTTCTTTAACATTTTTGTTAGGGTATATTTTGTTTTTTGTCATTGGAATATTAAATTCTATAAGCCAGTCGTGAGAATATTTTTTTTATTATGTGATAGACTAGCCGCACTACTGTTTGATAGTGCGCGCAGGTCCTTTGATGGAGAACGCTTATTTAGGAATGGCCTAGTCTCCCTTGCTTTGAAAAACTCTAGATTATATATGTCTGGAAACAGACGCAGGCGGAGTGTTTGAATCCGTGGACGTATACATATGTAGTTAATGCTCGCACTGTCCAAAATGTATCTTGTAAAATACTGCAAGAGTAGTTAGACGTCGACGGTGTGTTACATAGATATTTTATTTCAACTGACGACTTACGAAGTCTTGTAGCTTTATCAAGTTAATTTTTGTCTTCCCTTTTAGTATTGCGAATTATTTTGTTTTTATGAATAGAATATTTAAAGATTTTAACAATAAAAATTAACTGTTTATTTTATGTAATTCATTGGAATTAAAGACAAAGAAATTATTTATTAGTTTTTTTATTAACTTAATATACATATTTTGTTATCCTTTATTCTTGTCGATACCTATTAATTTTGACTCTATTAAGAGTATTTGTATGGAAGTGAAAAAGATTTGTATCTGTGATCTATTTTTGAATATTAAACTATAGATCAGGGATGTTATGGATATGAAATTTCGGATACCGATTGGATACGGATATAGGAATAATAAAATTATAATACCGGATTCGGATACGAATACCGATATGAAAATATTTCGGAATCCGTTACGGTTAGATTTTTTATCGCATATC
>DWDU01004103.1:0-11042 GCA_018245575.1 Jemadia suekentonmiller
AGTGCCCGACCCGGGAATCGAACCCAGGACCTCTCGATCGGCAGTCGCACTTGCAACCAACACGACCAACGAGGCAGGTTAATAATAGGTTTTTTTTTCACTTTTAAATTAACACTGACTACCATAACGAAACTGTTTGTAATAATTTATAAGTGTTTAATAAAATTGTACATATTACTAGTTTAAATTCAGCTGTCTTCTGTTTCGCTGCCGTCCGAACGGGCTAAAAACGAGTGTTTTGAAAAGGAGTTAAGTTATCGACATTATGTTCTTTTTGGTTTTTGTTTCTATTTATTGGCATCTATGTTAAACTTTTCCAAAACAACGGGTATGTGTGTAATATTGAACTTGAGATAAAAAAGAGGAAAAATTGTTTTTGCTTCGGTATCCAGGTCAGATTGAAATTTGTACTTACAAGCTTAGACAATACTCTTTGAGATTTATAGATGCGAAGCGATGACTAGTCATAAACATAACTTTATACTTAAATATTTACTAATATGAATTAATGTCACCGTTAAAACGGCTTTAATCTATTCTTATGAATGGATTTTATAACTCTAGGACAAGCAACTACATTGCTGTAAAATAAATCTTTCTTCGTGTATGTCGCACAGCTTTCGCTCGTATACATGAGGCGAATTCTGTTAGCGACTCAATAATGATAGTCGGTTGAAATGATCGGCCATTCTAAGTATTAAGACCATGTAAATGCATTACGGGACCGTTAAAAGTCATGGTAATGAAATATCTAATGCACTTTACTTCCTGTTCGTTATTTGAAGTGGAACGAATGATATATATGAACCATTGTTGCTTGCCTCACGAACATTGGTGGCACACGAGACGGGGTTCAAGATATTGATTAGATGACTAATAAAATATTCGATTTAATGTATTAGGATCTAAGTTTTTTGGTAGATATTCGACTGCCTCGTCGTGCTGTTTGCAAGTGAGACTGTCAATCGGGAGGTCCTGGGTTTAAATCCTGGGTCGGGGACTACTGGATTTTTCTAATTTTGGTTTTCTAGTAGTGACTCGGAGTCTGAAAATATGCCCGGTGCATGGCTATAGGCTCACCACCTATTCCATAGTAGGACGTAAGCGTAACTGGTGAAAGGTGCGAGTGTACTACACTCCTCTAGCTACCTCTGCGGGGATTACAAGCGTAATGTCACATTTATGTTTTATGTTATTGGATTCAAATCAACACAACAAATTACATGGTAAAAATCCATGAAAAATATCCCTCAGTATGTTACAATCGTACAATAAATAAGAATTTGATATGATATATGACTGAAATGATATATTTACTATTCCGTGCCATATTAATGTTATTGTAGGTCTGTTAAATATTTTTCTAGATGTAGGTATATTTACCGCATTTGGAGGTAGGCCGCAAGTCGCAACTTACTTCACATACCGTCTAGGCAGCGATCGCCGAAACGTTTTCAACTCTTATCTCGTTCTTACTCAGACTAGTCCTTAGCTGCTTTTAGAAGTGACAGGTTGTGCACGAGTCTGAAATACAGTAGTACAACCCCGAGTACTATGATGTTGATAGTACAATGATGGTGATATAGGGGAGATGGGCGCAGCGGGGCGCGTGCTCGCCCCGACACCGTGCAAACGGTTATGATCTCCTTCTGTTCCCGAGATTTACTGCCGCAGCTCCCAGTTGCCCGCCGCTCGTACGCATTAAGTGCATTAACATTTGCATCTCTATGCTATCAACAGAAGCGTAACATACCTTCGAGCAGTTATTAGCTATTGTTCTGCTTTCGTCGTGCTGGTGTATTATCGTGCATATCTTGTTGTATTAGGAAACTATCTTACTCAGTTTTTTTTTTTATTTTAATACATGTTACACTGGTATTATAATAGTTATAAAAATTATTTTATTTTTTTATTGAAAGTTCCTATCTACTTATTGACTCGATAATTGAAAACAGAGACACTAATTACGTGGAAGTAGATTGTTCAAATCTTTGTACCTGTATCCTGGATCTGAATTAACTCTCGCGACCATATTTAGCTAATCGGCCCAACTAATGAAACTAATCTATCCCTTTAGACGCGTTGCGAAATATTTGAAATGAGACTTGCATTCGTACGGAAGACAACGTAGACTTTGGATCGTTTCATTAGTTGAAGTGACCCAGTTACGGTCTACCTCTAGATATACTTGAAATTTTATATTAATGGCCGCGGGCCGATACATATCAGTCCGGTGCGTGGTCCTGGCGAGAGTTCCGCGAAGTGCAAGTGTGCAGTGCAATTGGACGGTCGCTAAGCGCCGGAATCCAATCACGCCGCGCGCACGCGAGCCCCGCGCGCACTCGGTCCTTAACCCTGCGAAAATTGCACTTCAACGGACGGACGTGGGTCTGACAAAGCGATGAAGCTACTTAAGAGTGGTGCACGTCGTTCGCTTTGAGTTTATATTGACCCACACGCTTTATTTATTCAAGCCAGGTAAACGGTACCGCGAGCCAAATATCTCTATTCTTACAAACATGACGTGGTACTTCTACGTTCATCACCAGAGTTAACTTTTTGATGTATGCTATTGATATAAAACGAATTGGGTGTATCGGTGGATTGAATAGTATTTTTATACAAATCGTTAACATGCTTAGCGAAGAGCTGTTCCTTTAATGATTATAACAATGGTTGTGGGTTCTGCTAAGCGCACAAGTGCAACCCAATATTTGGACAGGTGATTGACGTAGACATAGAGGTTAGTAGTGTTAGTAGCAGGCATTTATTACATATATTCACGCGCCATTGTTTTAAGGTCAATGTTAAACATTTGACCAGCAGCGCGAATCGCGATACAATGATACAAATATAATTTTCTGTTAACATGCTCTTCGCTAAATTGCAGCCTTGTTCTCTAATTTTCGTAGCTGTTTGTCTAATAAAAAGCTTAGTCACAGTTAGATTCTATTCGTGTTGCATTTTGTATTGATTCTTTTCCTCGAGTGAAAATATCTACATAACGCGGTGTCGATATCAAAAGCATGTCGCGGTTAACCAAACGTAATGCTGCTAAGGCAACTAATGTCCCATGAAATGGTGAGATCATAGAAATGTTGGCGTCTATTTATAATATTCTATTTATAATCATAGTCAATGTCTCACGAACGAGTAACTTGTGTTTGTTTTATTTTGATATATTTTTCTTTTGCCATTTTATGCAAGTCTATCTAGCACAGTTAGGGCATTTTGCCTTTCGTTACCAGGTATGGTCATCTTCGAACAATGTGCGGATGAGCTTGATTCGTTTATTTTCATGAGAAGCGGTCTAAAAATATAAGTCACAAGTTGATAACAATGAATGTCACTGAAACTGTAGTTCAAATTTATTAAAGTGGTTACTTCTTAACTGAAACTCTTAATGAGTAATGAAAATAACATAACATCACCCCTGTATTTCCCCAAGGGATAGGCTGAAGAGTGTAATACGCTCTTACCATTTCTTTGTTATAAGTGTATATCAGCCTATTGTCATACTAGAACAAATCCAAATTCTGACTTAATTAATAAATTAACACAGAAGTTTAAACGTATTCACACCACACATGGACAATGCTAGATCGGAGCTACTAGCGTGGACGTGATATGATAATTATATAAAACTGGTCGTCATCAAAGTTTTGGAACACAGCCTGTAATTAAGTTACTTGCGAAGGTGCTTATTACCGTTCCTACCAAATAGGAATAAGCGTAACTTGCAACTTCTTAATCATTTCATTAATAAATACTTCATTCTTAATTTCTAGGAGGGTTATTTAAGTGTTCAAAACGTCAGTCGGCTCCTGAGTAGGTCAGGATTCCGGGAAGGTATTTTGCCTGTATTACTCATCGAAAAGTCACCTGTGTGAGGATGTTTGGAGGTTACTCACATGTTGGCAATGTGCCAGTGTCAAAGTATGTAAGTGGCGGGTTTGAGTGCTTGTTTTAAACATGCAGTTCTTAAAAACGTAACAATAAATGTTTTATATAAATAGGTTCGGTATACCAGTATATTTCTTACGGTCGCCTATATGCTTTGATGTAAAACCTATAGAAATATATTGCCAAAGTAGTTTCACTTTTAAATGTAATGCTTTTTTAACATATCGAACATTAAACGCTTAAATTGGCGATTTTCGTGAAATATGGGTGTGAAATTGGTTTGCTAAGTTTTAAAATTTTTTGTATATGGAGCGACAAGGGCAGCGTGTTTGAAGAAACTTAAAAAGCAATCCCTATTTATTTTCGTACAGTTTGCACATGCGACGAACTTAATTTATTCAGAGCGCAGAACAAACCTGCTGTTGAGAAACAAATATTTACCACGTCCAAACGCGTGGTATTACAAAAGCGATGAAGCGTTTTGTCATGTCGACGTTCTATCTCTGCCCTTACACGTTCGGGCCCGCGTTTCATAATTCCTCGCGCTACCCTTCAACTGCCCGAGTTAAGCTCACTATTCCAATTGCATAAATCGGACGAGTCTTAATCTAACTCAATCTCTGACACACAAGATTGAAGTTGCTATTTTTAATTAACCTCTGGCATCGCAACCCTGAGTTATTACTTCGGTCGACGTTCAGATCGGCGGCTTCAGATCTGACTTATTAGATTATCTTTATCTGTAGTACCATCTGGGCCTGGCTGCGCCGTACTACGCTGGCCGCTTATGATTCGCAATATTTTATACATTGCATAAGTGGCAAGCTCGCCACAAGCATGCATACGATTATCTGTTCCAGATACGACGTACATTTGACCGATTGTTTTGAATCGTGTGTCATTTAATCAATCAGCCACTTGACTCTGTTTCTGAACTTTAATTCCGAATACGGTACACTTACACAATAATGACAATAAACAGATTAAGAAACTATCAATTATTACGTGTTTTATGTAACTGTTATTATACAAACGAAAGTAAATGCGGAGACGTAATTTGTCCCTAATTTCCATACGGGTCCGCGGCGCCGGTGGCATTTACCCGCCGCTCTTAGCCGCTGTTTTCGCTAATTACCATCTCGTTTGCAATTTAAAATCTCATGTAGGTACGCTCATTGCGACTTCTATTAGCGAAAGTGAACGTGCGAAGGGTGATAATTGGCAGGGGTGTGTCGCCGAGCGCGACGTGTGTATGTGGCCTAATAGCATCTATCACTGCGCCATAGATATGGTCGACGCTATCGCAAACATTATGCAAGCCCCTCGCACTAACTGCTACTAGCCACTGGCGTTTCCTGAACGTTTATATCAATTAATATTTTAATAGACACGTTTAACCTATATGAGATATTGATTGTGTGAATGGGATTGTATAGAAATATATCTGCTTGAATTGCACTTTCAATAGGTTGAGATTGTCCGCCGCGCTAAGTCAGTCGCGCGATGCTCCCAACGATTGGAGGGATGTTGTGCGTAATGTATAAGACATTAGTCATGTAGTTCCATCTCTTTGAGGTCATATGACGGGCACTGCCATTGACGGCGCATCGCTTTGTCAGTGCCAGGTCGGGATGAAGTTGGATGACGCTGTCAGGCTGGTCGTTTGTTGTTCGTTCGGTGGCTGTGCAGACGAACGACCGAGCGATGGCAGCTGCGACAGGCGATCTGTCTGTACAAGACAGCATAGCTTATTATTTAGAAATATGCGCCACCTACAGCAGCACGGGATGCTAATCGATGTACATGATTCGATACGCATGATAAATTCTCCGCATTATAAATGCAGCGGAACGGTAGATATGCTAACCAGTACAATACAGAATTCAATGTTGCTGATTTTAGATACCTAATTATTGTAATTCGTGGTTAGAAAGGATAATTTAAATCGAGAAAAACTTGAAATAATTTGTGATTATGGCATTTATATTTAGACCCATTCGTTGCAGTTTTTGGTCAAGCTATGTTAGTTCTTAACTTATTTAAAGATTACTTTATTTAAATATGACGATTATGTAGAGGTCAAACGGCTGAATATTATTCAATTACTTTTGCTAACACTGCCAAAAGAGAATTTAAATGAAGCGAGAAGAGTAAAATCTCTTAATTTACATATAATTCATATGAAAGAGAAAATTGGTAACAAAAAAATATTTTTTCCTGTAATATTTTTATCCGTAGACATTCAACGTAATGTACAATAATAAATGTATTTTTGCAGCAATGTCAGTTTGATTCCACATTGAGGCTCGTCTGTGGCTCTCTTTTTTGATCCTTTTCTGACACTGCGGTGCGCCGATGAATGGCTTGTTAAGTGTCGCGTCGAGCTTGTGTCAAGTTTAGCCTCTCAATACATTCAATTAAATTGCATTTCTTGATCGACATATCATGTGAATATTAAGTACAATTGGATCTGTGCTATGGTTTATCGATCCTTAATATTTATAACAAAAGATGGGATAGAAATAAAACTTCTAATTTATTTTCATCATAAAAATTAGCAAACGCAGTTTTTAGAATGTAAGGCAGCCTACCTAAAATCTATGGAATCTATCGCGAATTTTTGTTCTCCGCGTTTCATGTTTGCTGAGGAAGATATTAAATAAAGCTGTCTATGTATATTTCTTATTAATATTCTTTAGGAAACATTTGTTGCTTCAGAAAATTCGTATATTATATAACACAATACATATTTTATAATTGAATAGAACTTCCGGAACTTGTACGTAGGAAAGGCTATTAACAATTAATATAAATAAAATGTAAACTACTGTAATGTTCATGCGGATTGTATTTAAAAAAAAAACTTAATTGAACAACAATTTTGAAGGTTAAAACCGTATATTAAATATATCGACGACCTCGTACAAGACTGTGCCCTTGCATCTTAAAAAGCGTAATTCAATCACAAAATGCCCACGTAAAACTGGTAATTATGTTTGATTTAAGATACGTGCCCACTTTGTAGACAGGGGGAGGTATCGACTATTTATTAATAAGTGGGCTGCGATCTGGTATTATTGTAATAGTAACCTGCCTTAACTAAAGGCTGAGTGAGACAGGTATGAATGAGGCCCCCGTGCCATCGTTACTTTGATATAGCGCTGCGTTGCGAACCAGACATTCGTACCTATACGATGCAAGTATTCAGGTTGGAACGGGAAGTCCCAGGTTCCTTGATCTGTATCTGGATATTTACAGCGTTGTTTGAATAGACAATAATTTTGTTATAGAGATATAATCACAATTAAATGCAAAATATGCAGAGCTGTATATTTAGAGCTCGGTGAATCCTCTTGTGTGGAGTTTCGATTTTGTTACATTGTATAGTAATGTGATGAGTTGGATATCGTGTTGCATTATGATCAGTTGATCTAAATTAAGTTCAGAATGTAGATACGGAATGAATGGAGAGTGAAATTCGGTTAGTATAACTAGTTAGTACCTATGTTAACAGTATCCCACGCTCCAATGAGACTAACATATGTTATAATGCGCGTACATTGAAGTAGAACACTATATGATTATAAAATAAACATATATATGGTTATAAAAAACAATATGGTTATAAAAAAATAATAGACTGCCTCGTTGGTCGTGTTGGTTGCAAGCGCGACTGCCGATCAGGAAGTTCTGGGTTAGATTCCCGGGCCGGGCACTATAAAATTTTTCTAATTCAGATTTTCTGGTAGTGGCTCGGAGTTTGGATTTGTGCCCGATGCATGGCAATAGGCTTATCACGTATTCCATACTGGGACGTAAATGTAACCGGTGATACGTGGGAGTGTACTGCACTCCTCTGCCTACCTCTTCGGGGATAACAGGCGTGATGTTACGTTGGTAATAAAATATGATAACGTTAAAAAACCCTATGTATAAGTAATATTGATAAAATTATTGGCATATAAATAGCTTATATTTAACGACGCTGTCTACAAGTTTGTAAGTTTATTATTCATGTAGGTACAAGGAATATTTCAGTACAGCTCATTTTAAAGGTAGGCAGTCATTAATAAAAATATAAATGTACATGTACTGCAAAAATATTTATCAAAAACATGACTACTTGTGTTAATGAAAGGCTTCGACTACCCTAATGCCACAGCATGGCGCCGCGTTACTGTCCGATTTCGGCCTTAGCTGCTTCCAAATCTAAAGTTGTTCCCACATCAGCGATAATTGGCAATGAATCAGTATTGTACATTCCGATAATTCGTTGTACGCGATCAGTAAATCTGTCAGACTGACAGGACGTTGCGTGCGAGCACGTGGTTGTTTCGGTTGAATTTTTTCTCCGATTGCCCAATCAATTGTACAGTGCCGATGCGTTGTACAATCGTGTCCTGGTCGCGCTAATTTATTGCGTCACACTCGTAACGGACCCGGCCCAGGTTGTTCACATGCAAAAAGTCGCGCGCAAAGGTCATCGCGAAATACGAGGTCGGTTTAATTGACAACCATTTTAACATAATTAACCTGTTCTTGATTCAACCGCGGTTGGTGTGACGTTAACGATTAGCGTAACCGGCGACATGTGTATTGTCGCGAGTGACGTCACAGCTTTACAACAATGTTTACATAATTGAATGTACGTAGTTGCTTGTTTATTGCAATTATAGGAGTTAAAATGAACCATGTTCAATCAGCTGTAGTGTATTATCGCGAACAACTGTATATTAAACATCCACTTCGTAATTTTGTTTATATTGGCAATTCGTAATTTCTCTTTTGTTTAATTGAAATAATATGCAAATTTCCTAATTAATAGTCTAATCAATAGATTTACGGAAGTCTGATAAATATATGTAATAACTACTTACATAATAATGGTATAAAAATATGTTGGTTATACTTAGTGCTTAATTATAAAAAATATTGTAAATGGCCAGCGAAAACTTGATACGTAAATCAAGGGCAAATAAAATTCCATGTTATATGGAATATCCACCACAATCATTATTATATTTGAACTTAAAATAAATTACAAATTTATATACATACATACTGTACTTGCCTGTGCAAAATACATCATTATAGCTATGTAGATAGTTTATTTTTTTGCCAATCAGGGTTTAAAATATGAATGGAAAAAAAGCTTAAGTCAAGTGGGTTTCCGTCGCTTCTTCACCGCGGAGCTCATAAAGAAAGACCTTGAAACGTTCCGAAACCAGGTGATCTGTCCCGAAAATCATATCTAAGTAAATCCGAAACTAATTAATCAAGATGAAAATAATGTTATTTATTGCGAGTTAAATTCACACCGAATACATTAAATGAGGTTTATTATTTTGACTTTAACTGCTTATTGTGGAATTAATTGTATAGTGGCATTATAGTATCCGTGAACTTGTGTATTCCAAATCTCGCGTGTATACTGACAATCAGCACGGCCGTTACGGTTTTAATTCTGAACGTGGGTGGCGTCGTTTTGTAACTGCTGTAAGACTTAAGTTCTCCGTTATCCCACGATGGTTGTGTTAAATGTGTGTTCCATTGAGTGCAAGGATTACGCAACAATTCTAACATGTGATATTTTTCTATCAAAAAGCTTAGTAAAGGTAAGGAACGATGATCTAAAACCTCCAATTTGGTACAGAATTCTGTTAAAGATAAATTCTTAAGGAATCGTTATTACTAGATATTTATTTGCCTCAGTTTATATATTTTTGTTAGTTTCGTGTCTTATACCCCCAGTCAGCTGAATTACTTGAACTAAAATAAGTTCATTTGATGTGATTCCTTGACGTATACCTAAATCTCAAATCACGCGGTGGAATACGAATCGTACACAGGACACGTCCTAAGACAAAAAGCGGAACCTCGGCTTTCAAGAGAACCGGCTTCGTATCGTGGGAACCCATTTATGATTCAACAAATCATAGTTTTAAAACAAATGGACGGATCATTGTATTATGCATTATTGCAGGTTGCAGTTTTCATAGAGGAACACATTAGTGTACCTATAAGTACTAAACAATCCTGGTATCCACCTTACCAAAAATATGAGAAACTCCAATCAAATAGATTTATTTTTTATGATAAACAAAAAGGGAGAAGAAATCGACAGACGGTACAGGACATAGACGTAATAATAAGAATAATAAAATGTTACCATCTTCGAATTTATGGCTTGTCAATTTAAAACTATTCTGTTAAATAATGTAGATGCAACAAATAAGCGATAACCATGGATTGATCCTCACATGAATTCTTCAAAGCGATACGATGATAAATACGTTTGTCGAATATTACTTGTTGATATTTTCAAGTGAATAAACGTCGATGTCTTCACGATTAAACGTTAAAAGGATTGTCTCGGGAGTTTCACTTAAAACACATCTCGACAGAAGGGAACGATAGAACAGGAATTATTCACACTCGCTAACGTGTAAATACGCCGCGGCTCTCGGAAGGTCAGCCTCCTCCGATTTATGAGGCACGAGCTCTTTGTGCCAACAGCGCCGCTCTTTGCTCTAACGGGGACATTACAACCCCTACTTAATGTTCTGTGCACAGGCGTCTAAGTTATGTGTGCTATCTGCGCGTACTGTTATTTTAATTAATGTGAAATGTACCTGTTTATTTATAAAGCTTGCGACCTAAATTGCGTTGTAAATCCGTCGCGTGTCGAATGTGAATTTGGGAATTGATTTTTTTAAATAAACGGCCACATAGATAAAAGGTAAATTTAATGCAGTTCATGATCAAACATTTTGTATTTAGAATTTAATCTCGAGTCAACAGCCGCTTGTTTTACCGTTGATAAATAAAACCTAAAGGTTTTATTTCATGTCTTATCGCGAAGTCTTTGAGTTATTATTTCTATTTTGATATATGTAGTTATAAGTAGGGCCGGAGTATAACCTTCATTATGGTGTGTTGGATTGCTGTTTGGAGATGGGCTGAGTAATAAGGAACAATTGGTAGAACAAATTAAGATATATGTATATTTCTACTTTTTGTTTCGAACGTTGTCCTAAGCAGTGTTTTGAAATAATTATAAGATACTAGCTGACCCGGCGAACTCCGTACCGCCTATTCAAGTTTTTTTCTTTCCAAAAGTTACTCAAGTCCCCCGTCCC
>DWDU01004104.1:0-11042 GCA_018245575.1 Jemadia suekentonmiller
CTTTATCTGTGATATAAAAATATACTAGTGACTAGTCCAGTTAAATAGATCGTATAAGATTCGAACAGGTTACCAATTAAATATCTATATACAAATTTAAAAATTAGAATTCATTGAACAGTTATAGGTATAATTGGCCAACAAGCTGATCATAATAAAATTTTCACTATTTGAACGTAAATTCTTTATATATATAGTTAATGGTCGAACCGGGGTTCCATTAAAAAAACCAGTGCTCTAATTTAGCATTGCACCTACAGCCTCAAGCACCCGCGCACACGCCAACCGCGGGGTGTCAAGTAATTGGGGCGCCAGCATATTGTAGAAATTATTCCTATTAAAAGTTTTAATAAACCCAGCTCTCAGACCCACCGCTGTGACGTCACTGCGAGAAAAATGTGTAAGTATTATTTAAGCTCGTTGCTATAATATCGTTTTTGAGTATCACATTTCGTATTGAATCAACTGTTTGTTTTATTTTGCTCCATGCAAACAGCCACTTAATGCTGGCAGTTAGAGAAGCAGTCATAACAAGTGAGGTATGTATAATAATCAGTAGTGTGAAGTTAAATATGTCTTTGTGTTAACTTCGAATGGGACTAAAATAACGTCTGTTCTGTAATAGCTGTCATATTAAAATAATATTGCCTAGAGCATTTACTGCTATAGCCAATAGTCCTATTAGCAAATAATAATATTATTAACAACAAATAGGATGAGCTAATTAATAGTAACCACTGTTTCGTTCATTGAGCGGTTGTAAGCGCGACTGCTAAGCAAGAGATCTTAGGTTCGATTCTCGTGTCGAGCAAAGTATTATTGGGCTTCATAACTTGATATTCCCAGTATTAACTCGGAGTCTGGATTTGTGCTCGGTGTACGGCAATAGAAAATGTAAGTAAGAAATATCCAATAGTGCCCGAACCGAGAATTGAACCCAGGATCTCTCGATCGGCAGTCGCGCTTGCAACCAACACGACCGAGGCAGTCAAAAATGATGACATTATGTTACCAATTATTTTTTATTATCAACTAATACTTACTGATAATTTTATCAAAAACGAATATTAGCAACGAATGATGGTAATAATACTATTAAAGTCCTTAGATTATAAATTAGGGATTATATTATAAATAATATGAAGATGCAAGCTGTCGGGGCTGCTTCTTGATTCTTTACTTATTCTCTTCATATAAAAAAATACGCCCCGAGGCTATTACTGATCGAAGCTCATTTTTTCGTATAAGAACATTTTAAACTTCAAAAACCTTTATCTGTGTACTTATTTATTATTATTTTAAATATAATCTGGTATTAAACAACACCATTTTTAAAGAAGCGTCCGGTAAACTAATTGTTCGATTTTTAAATAAAATGATAATTCCATTTATTTTCTCATTTCGTAACCTATGCTTACTCGTATAGTTTAAGCCATTAACCATGAGAGAGCGCTATTTTTTTATAATTTCTACTGTTCAATAGATGGCGCTATTTAAAATATCTGTTCGTAAATAGAAAGTATTAGCAAAAAACTCTATTAACCAAATAATTTCAACTTATACTCATAGATGGCGTTTTTACTTAAAATTATATAAGTGTCAAGGAAAAGCGGATGTAAACGGATAAATGTAAAATGTGCCCAATTAAGATGCTTCAGACAGCAAATTCAGAATGTTATCGATAAACTTTGTCAACGTCATTAGAAAATATTCTGAAACTCTCTATAGTCAAGTGGCCTACGACTATTTATAATAATATTTCAAATAACTGCCAATGCAGATACAGTATGTGCATAGAGTACCTTGCCAACACTAGTTGCAATTGGCGGGAAAACTGTGTATGGTCGAAAAAGGCATTAATTATCATAATTTAATGCCAATTAAATTAACCTTAGCTCCAGTTAATGCGACACGAGCTTCTGAAAGGATCGCATATATGTGGACATTGCTCATTGCAAATTGCAGTTGGCCTGACTCTGAACATGTCAAATCAATATAAAAATAGTTGTAAAATTTATCAGAGAAGTCACATGAAATTACATGCCAGGTGGCATAGGCTTCAACCACATTGTATTTAAGTTACATTGGAAACAATTTAGTCAAAACATATAAATTTATTTATTATGGAATAGAGGACAATGACAGGTTTGATACAAAGTCTTACTTTAAAACAATACTTTGTCACAAGAACAAGGAAATGTAACTTGATAATCTACCAGTGAGTACACAATTTACTGATTGACTGAATTGACTGCCTCGTTGGTCGTGTCGGTTGCAAACACGACTGCCAATCAGGAAGTCTTGGGTTCGATTCCCGGGTTCGGCATTATAGAAATTTTCTAATAGTGGCTCAGGGTCTGGATATGTGCCTGGTGCATGGCAATAGGCTCACCACCTATTTCATAGTGGGACATAAACGTGACTGGTGAAACGTGGGAGTGTACTATACTCCTCTGCCTATCTCTTTAGTGATAATAGGTGTGATTTACTTTTTTTTAAGAGTACACATTTTTTGTGGAATTTTACGTTATTCTATTATAGGGATTCTGGGGGAAACAAGGCAAAGAAACAAGGGTTTCTGGACAATGAAAATATATCTTAAATAACTAGTTTTTAATAAAAATATGTTATAGGTACATTTAGATCTAAGGTTAACATTAAAAAGCAAGTTTCTTCATCAACAAGTACATGTGTTGGTCAACTTCGAACCCATGCAAATTGTTGGCATCACCTTGCAGCCGCATCAGCAACCCTCCGAAGGAAACGTACGCAGCTAATCTTGACGCTGGCTCCATCGCTGCTTCGTCACCTTCTATCCTGCAGTAAAAACACCAAAGTGGCACAACAATACATGCAGCAGTGACCAGCACTAATTAGTTTCAAAGACATGAAGATTTAACTCGGTGCCATGCTATTGCAGAGATGTATGTCTACCAGTGGATGATTATGATAATTGCTTTTGTGAATGGACTGATATTATAATCATAGTCATATACAAAAACTAATATGCCCTGAGTATTAGTGTAAATGTTCCTACATTTCTAGAAACCATGTTCCAAAAACATACATGCTGCTTTCAGTGTTCCAGAAATATTCTAAAAGAAAAATAGCAAAAATATTTTGACAGTAAATTGATGAAATATTTTAAAAGTAAATTCCAGATTTATTCTAAAACTAAATAGCAGGCATATTCTAAAAGTAAATTGCAGCAATATTCTAACAGTAAACTCCAGAAATATTCTAAAAGTAAATCTTAAAATCACTATGTGTACCATATACAGAAGTATTGCACCATGATATGATAGTGACTTATGCACTTGAAACCTCTAGTACTGGGTCGGAGTGTGGATCTCATCTATTCCATTATGGGATTTAATCTTAACGGGTGAAAGTGGCTGTGTACCACACTACTTCGTCTCTCTCTCTTAAAGGACAACAGGCGCGACGTTAGGATTAGGATAAAACTGACCTGTAAACTTTTCCCGACATAACATATTCAAAACTATCGGCCCTGTTTCCTTCAGTTTCTAAAGGGTTCCATTCACCGCCATCGGGGTAGCCGTTTTCCCTCAAAGTGGTGGCGAGCACCAATCTGAACTTATCGCCCAGCTCCATTGGATAAATCCACGAGTTTATATCCAGAATCAAGTCCATTTTAAATGATTCTGATTCGCAGTGAAGACGACTCACACGGTCGAACTTTTTGCCCTCAGGGTCCATATCTTTAACATTGAAAATATCTTCGAAGAGAACTCCCGCCATTTTTGTGAATTGTTCTTTATTTTTGTGCGCACTACACAAACTTTTTTATTGTTTTAGAACCAAATATAAAGTAAATTCCACGTTTTTCACACCACTATGTATTGAATTATTAACATAATGTTTAAGCTGTCACTGTCATCAGTCTACGAAATAAGTAAATGTGAGCCGTTTTTGTTATTCATCAATTGTGAAACTTAAATTGAAGATAATATTACTAAACCATATTCCTGTAGCCATAGGGATATGATTATAATTATTATTTAATGACTTTAGTTTTTCTCCTATTCTTGGCATAATTTTCTTTATAATTTTAATATCTTAACTTAAATTATTTGTACATCTCTCTCTTGCACTTTTAACAAACAAAAAAATTAAAAAAAAAATTAAATTTACCACAATTAAATGTATATCTGTACATATTCAACAGATACTTTTATTAAATGAAATTAGTTTTTATGTCAGAGTATCCGAATCACTAATATTGATTCGTTCACAGACAATAAAACACAAAACACAGAACGGCCGCACGGCACAGCTAGCAAGCTCAGTCAGCTTAACCTAATTGCGTTAGATATGCACGTGTTGAATAGCGCGTAAAAGAACTACAAACATTGTTCTCACTCTAATAAACAGTAAAATACATAGTTATATCCCAGTGTGCTGAGTGAATTAGGTTTTCAGTGATTGGAAGCGGACGAAATCATGACTGATGTAGTGCAACCCGGCGGCGAGATGATCGAGAAGAAGAAGAAAAAAATTAAAGATGGGGTCACGCTGGGGAGCTTCCAAAAGATGAGCGACTTCAAAATAGAGCCGTCTAAGAATGTTTCGCAGCTGGACACCATGTACTGGCCATTGTTGCTGAAAGGTTTTGACAGGCTGAATGTACGCACGAACCATTATACGCCGCTACCGTTCGGCAATTCGCCATTAAAGCGCTCGATTACCGAGTACATCAAGAGCGGGTTCATAAACGTGGACAAACCCAGCAACCCGAGCTCCCACGAAGTGGTCTCCTGGATTAAGCGTATACTGAAAGTGGAGAAAACCGGTCACTCGGGCACGTTGGATCCCAAGGTGACTGGCTGCCTCATAGTATGTATAGATCGCGCCACCAGGCTTGTGAAGTCACAGCAGAACGCTGGCAAGGAGTACGTTGCCGTTTTCAACCTGCACTCAGCAGTAGAAAGTTGCCATAAAGTGACCCAGGCTCTGGAGAAGCTGAGGGGCGCGCTGTTCCAACGCCCGCCATTAATATCAGCTGTGAAAAGGCAGCTGCGTGTGAGAACAGTATATGACAGTAAATTGTTGGATTACGACCAAGAGAGGAACATTGGAGTGTTCTGGGTAAGCTGCGAGGCTGGTTCCTACATTCGTACTATGTGTGTCCACTTGGGCCTCATGCTTGGGGTCGGTGGGCAGATGATAGAGCTCCGTCGGGTCCGATCAGGTATCCAAGGGGAGAAGGAGGGCATGGTCACCATGCACGATATACTGGACGCTCAATGGGCGTACGAGAACCACAAAGACGAGACATATCTCCGTCGTGTTATAAAACCTCTGGAAGGTCTGCTAATTGCTCATAAGAGGATCTTCATAAAGGACAGTGCGGTGAACGCTGTCTGCTATGGAGCGAAGGTGCTCATACCTGGTATTCTTAGGTATGAAGATGGTATTGAGGTTGATCAGGAGATAGTAATCGTCACAACCAAAGGTGAAGCGGTGGCCTTGGCTGTGTCATTGATGACAACGTCGACCATTGCTTCGTGTGATCATGGTGTTGCAGCTAAGCTTAAACGGGTGATCATGGAACGAGACACATACCCGAGGAAATGGGGACTGGGTCCTAAAGCGTCTCAGAAGAAATTACTGATCCAACAAGGCAAGCTCGATAAACACGGGAAGCCCAATGAAAACACACCGAAAGAATGGCTGAACAGCTATGTGGATCATAAAGCGTCAGAGAACGGTGAGGGTCAGTCGGAAGAGGCTGGTAGAAAGAGAACGGCCAGCACGGCACATGACGACGACCCCAACAATTCCATAGAAGTTAAGTCGGAGAAGAAAAAGAAGAAGCAGCACGACGAGGAGCAACCAGGGGAGCAGCCGTCGCCGGAGCCATCGATAGCAGACGCCGACGGTGCAATAAAGAAAGAGAAGAAGAAGAAGAAGAAAAAAGACAAGCAGCAAGAGAAGGAAGAGGAGTGATTCGGATTTCAGTTCTTATCATAAGATTAATGGACAGTAATATCATTAAGGATTTTACTTTTAGGATAATATCACTTGAATTACACTTAAGTTACAATTACTCACTATTTCCTTGAAGCGTATGTTCAGTAACTATTTCTTGAATTTATGTCTTTGTATAAAAAAAGTAATGAACCAAACGTTGTGACGGCCCCAGTTCCGTTCCAAGACACCACCTGTGTCCAACATTGATTGATTGAAGGGTCCGTGGTGATCACGACGAGTGAATATTGAAGCCTCCTATGTGTACATTCAGTTATTTTAATTCACTTATTATGTAACATACATACATATTGTAACGCCAGGTCCGTTATGGGGTAGGTATAGATCATTGCCAAACAACTATTGTTACAGATCTGCTGCGCCTTCTCCACATTCATTATTATATAACCATATTTAAATTTGTAATATTGTAGAATATTGTACTGCGTAATGCTCATTTTGAGACAATATTTTGTGCAACAAAGTAATATTGATGGGTTTTTTGCCTGAGTGGTTGCAGGGTGACTGCTAATCGCGAGTTCTGATGGTTAATCAAGTTGGTTACTTTTGGTTTTTTCTTACTTCAGATTCCTTATGGTACCTCAGAGTCTGGTTGTAGGTGTGACGATATGTTTTTATTTTAGAACAGTCAGTCAGTTTTTTGTGGAGTGATTTATGATATTTTAACAGGACAATTATAATATATTGCAAAGTGAATGAATTTTCTATATTTTCCATTACATACATTTGTATATATATTTAGTACAGGATATTACCGATACAAATTTTGGAAGTGAATTTTAAAATATATAACACAGATTAAAAGTCACCGTGCCAAATAAATCATGCAAACAGTAAAATGATAGTGTCTGATTTTTATCATATTTGTATAGAACTCAGCCTCTTGACACATTTCCATAATAGGATGCTTGAAATTTTTGTATTCGTACAGTACTTTAATCTTTGTCCTGTGATATGTACAAATTAAAAAAAATGTATGTCAGCATATTGTGGAAACTAGGCCTGAAAATGTGCAGATGGAAAAAAAAATACAACTGAGTAAATATTAAAATGTCTGGTAGAATGAGTGTAACGCGTTATGACATAAATAAAAAAAAACGCTTTCACATGTTTCAAATATTCTATTTAGCAAAATACTCACTAAAACAAATTACATAGGAGGGATGTATATTTTAATAATTATGGCCATTCGTCCGGTATCTGTTTTATGGTTATAAATTGACATATGGTGATGTCATTATGTGTTTTAATGTGATATTTTAGGTATTTAACACACCATTGTGTTAATTTACAAAAAAAAGTTGCTTTGTCCATACATATTTATATCATAGTCAGGTGTAATAATCTGTTACTAGTATACATATTTGTTGTTCGCTCGCACACGTTGCTATCTCTTTTACACTCGCGCTGTACATGCATTTGCCTGTTACACCTTTATATGCCATTGTCATAAACAATTATATAATTAGTACTGATTAGATATTGAATGTTGTGCCTCTATCGAACGAGTCTTATGGCTTCTGACCTCTGAGTCGAGAATTGTTATGTATTATGATTAAATTGATTAATACCCAATCAATTCTGTGATTTATACGGTTTTTTATGTTGGCAACATTGTTAATTAAAATCGAGATGTAGGTAATTTTTATGCAACATTTTTCCTATTTTGAATATAGTTCTAAGAAAAATGTTAGAAGTACTTTTTAAGAAATATCCTACAATGATCATAGTATGTCTCTTTTGCAATCTAACTTAGTTATCACCACTTACTGATGTTGTCTCTTGCTCTCATAATCACTAAAATGTACTCTTGCCGGACCTGAGGCATATGGCAGAAGCCTGTTAAATTAGCTATTGGTACTACACACCCTAATAACAATTTTATAATATAATAAATGTGTTCTAAAGGCATTTTTAAACATATTTAGAATTAGTAACCCCACATTATAAGTGTACTATGTTTAATTGGCTGTATATTTCAATGTTTGGTATTGAAAGATTAAATAAAAATAAAAATAAAAAATGCCATTATCAGAAATTTTAATGCATATACAGCAAAATATGTTGCACTGCTTTTAGATTATCTTTTTAAGATTAGGTATAATACAGGAGTGATTTGAATTGGATATATTAAATTTTTCTAACTTAAATTTTTTATTAGTTACTCGCAGTCTCGATGTACTGTTTGGCAATAGTCATCCACCTAATACATAGTGGGAAGTAAACGTAACTGGTGAAACGTGGGAGTGTACTACACTCCTCTGTCTACCTCTTTAGGAATTACAGTCGTTGTTGGTCATATTGTTTGCAAGTGCATCCGGTGCATCCTACCGATCGGGAGGTCCTGGGTTCGATTCCCGGGCCGGGCACTATAAAATTTCTCCAATTTAGATATTCTAGTAGTGGCTCTGAGTCTGGATGTGCCCGGTGTGTAGCAATATCACCACCTATTCCATAGTGATTCGTGAACGTAACTCGTGAAACGTGAGAGTGTACTGCACTCCTCTGCCTACGTCTTCGGGGATGACAGGCGTGATGTTAGGTTGATACAATAGTTACTAGTAACGCCATCTGTTGTGTGTACAATATAAACGTAATTGTTGAGGGCGCTTGTGTTACATTCTGGAACAGTTAGATTATGGCGGGATAATGATTATATAGTTTGAGTGTATTTCTCATTTAATGGATGGAAAGATACTTTGAAATTACGTATTCTTTATTAAGAAATAATAAACAATACATTGTAATGGGAGACCCGTCTCTGATATTGGAACGAGAAGGATTGATACTGTTGCATCAGTGAGGAGCTCCAGTAGTTTTTTTAAATTTCCAAAAAACATGAGATTGTGACTCATTAATCAACATGCAGCCCTTACCCCATCCATTATTTGAAATAAAAACGTTACAATTAACAATATCTTTTGGTTCGTGGATATAAAAAAAAACGTAACATCACGCCTGTAATCCCCGAAGAGGTAGGCAGAGGAATGTAGAACACTCCCACGTTTCACCAGTTAGTATTAATTTATGAAATTTAAAAGTTTGTAAAAGTAACATACATCATTAAATAGCTATTGTATCTTAAGCCAGATTGTTTATGGGGTAAGCAGAGACCAATAAGTGCGAAGTATCCTATTCTTACAGAATTATTGTGCTTCTTCTTGATATATATGTCGACGCATATAGAGAATCCATATGGCAGCACTAGAATTATTAAGATTTCTGCACGACATTTTGACAAGGGACGTAACACCAAGCGTTGGGGAGGCGGCCATTACGTTTTACATGTTCAAGGACGAGTAGAGCAGTGTTTTGGGAAGTAGCCCACGCGCCTTACGTGTTGTGGTGAAGCGTTAAAAATTAGACTTCTGATGGTTTCCTCGCCTCCTTATCCTCGCAATATCATGACTACCACCAATAATAGTGTTACGCCTTTATATATCCAAATTCTTGTACACGCCCTCTATGGCGATAGATATTATAATAAATTAATGGCGTCATTACATAATTAGTGCTAGTTATTGTTTTCAAGTTTGATGTGAGGCTTGAATTCATAGAGTTAAGTGTAACGTCTCCAACTATTTCCGCTTCGTCCGTGTCTGAGAGATACGTATAAAGCAGTGTTTTCTGGTTAAAGCACTCCCAAATAGCTTTGTAATTATACCCAATTAAAAGCTATCTTTTAATACAATTGTATTGATGTTGTTAATGATCATGTCTTGTTTTAAAATGTCATCGATTAAAATAACTTGCACTGTTCCTTACGCTCGTAGCTCATGATCTTAATAATGACAATTTTTACGTAATTTATATTGTTCCTTACGCGAATAACTCCATAATTGCAATTATAATGTAATATATTAATGTAAATTGTGTTGTTGATTGAGCTTATAGCATAGCAATCGCATTTATATGATTATCGTTTAATGTACATCGCGTCGTTCTTCAGCCGAATTTAGGTGCAAGCGATTTTGGCTACTGCTCGTTGTATAACAAATAACTAGACAAGTTTATTTGCTATCGTCGGGAGTTCTAAGCAGTTCTAACGCTTACGAACACGGCTATTGTCCCGGGAGCTTGATAAGAAATTTTGCATGTTACGAATCATGTTATCTCGCCGTCAGGAGCGTATGCCACGCGAATTATGCACTTCTTCGTTTCGGTCATGTAAATTTCCTTTAAAAGTTGCACTGGGTTTCCTATTACCGGATATTACGTTTTTATCCGGGTATATCCGTGCGTTTGGTTGTTTTTTGATTCATTTAGATTTTCCTTAAAGGATATTATGATGTTTTGTTTGGTAGATTAATAACATTTTATTATATTACTTCCGTTTCTATATATCACCTTCGTAATCATAGACAGTCAATACATATCTATATATTTAAGTTATTCTGTGTGAGTCTCATATCACTAGTATATTCGAAGTGAGCTGGAAAGGGTCGAAATATTCAATCGTCCTAATGACTGTTTGTGAATAACGGTGTTAGTGGCGAGAGTAGTATTGAAATTTTGGGTTAGCGTATTGCTCACTTTGTACCTAAAATGGCTAAGCCTTCGGGGTTTTGGTATGTACCTGAATTGTGCACAATGTTTTTCAACATGGGAGTGTCATTAAATATACATAAAGAATCCCAACTTTTTGAAATCCCACAAATTGAGAGCTATTTTAACTTTTGCATTCTCTAGTCATGTGACCGGATATAAAATCGAGCTTACTTGGAGCTCAACTTCAACATGTGTATGTAGAATTTTATACATCAATACACATACATATGTCAGAGTATAATTTCTCACATTAAACAACCATGCCGACTTATTATGTCTTGACGTATTGCCTTGAAGCTTTACTTTGCGAGACAATTTTTTCTTATGTCTTATATACGCCTGCCTGAGCCGCGAAATGAGGCGGAGTGGGGGATTGTTATCATAGCGTTATCGTCTGTTGCGACACCTTTATATGTCATGGGAAATGGAGACATGTAGGTATGTGGATGCTATGGAAAATAGAGGTTTGTATGGCTTGCTAT
>DWDU01004105.1:0-11038 GCA_018245575.1 Jemadia suekentonmiller
CCACCTATTCCATAATGGGACGTAAACGTAACTGGTGAAACGTGGGAAAGTTCTACATCCCTACCTCTTTGGGGATTACAGGCGTGATTTTACGTTATTAAAACTTTTCACTTAAAATATATTATGAAGCTCGTTATGCTCCGACGGGAAGCGTATTATTTATTACAAAGAGCAGTATTAATTCCGCACAAGGAACCTTGTATCTTGCTTCATAGCTAAGAGTACATTATAGAAATAATACGTACCTATATATTTCATATAATAAAATCTCTTTGTTTTAAGTAAACAATAATTATTATTTCAGATGTTTCTATCTCAATAGTCGTTATAACTATCTTACTACTTATATTTAAGTACTCTTATTATTGCAACAAAATCGCTTACGTAATAGAATTTATTGCAATAGTGTAGCGGAATAAATGAACTTCAGATAACAGCCAGCCCGGATAACGTTATGTAATATTACACTACGAAATTATTACGTAACATTTTATTATCCACTGCTTTCTATGTACTTTCATTACATATTATCGGTCTGACATTAAGAAGGTGATGCGGAACTTCACGCCCGAGCAAGGCGCAGTCTTATGCTGTCATTTTTAGGACGGGTCTATTTGTATAACCTGGAATTATTCACGACAAAAGTGAACAGTTACTTCCTAGGCACGCGTGCACATCCTAGGCTGCATCTGGTATTCTATAAGGTGAGATAGCAGGCCACAAATAAATGTAGATAGATCTAATTGGTCGTGTTGGTTGCAACCCGACTGCCAAACGGGAGGTCCGGGGTACAAATCCTGGATTAAGCACTTTTCTAATTTAGATGTTCTAGTAGTAACTAAGTTTGGAATTGTGCTGGTTTATGACAATAGGCTCACTACCTATTTCATAGAGGAACGTTAACGTGACTGGTTAATCATGGGAGTGTACTACACTGTATGGGTGTGTGCCTCTGCCTACGTTACGTTAGAGATAGCATGCAAACGGGAGGCTATTGTTAAATAAAAAAGACCCGTTCTCTTGCTGAATATAGATTTCCCCTGAAGGGTTATGCCCATCATCCCCACGCCGTGTATGCGGGCTGGAGATCGCAGAGGACAGCTTCTAGCACCACCTATGCTGCTGTCCATACGCTGTCAGGGCATTTGGTTCCTAGTAACAGTCATCACTATACCTACAGACAAAAGTAATTTTATTCTCTCGAAAACGTATTCGAAAGTTAATCGAATAAATAAATTAAAAAAACTTGTATATTTAATTCTGAACACTGACGTAACTGGTTTTACTTGGACACGATCAAGACATATTATTAATACAATTTCAAGATTGCAACTAAATGATACCTATGATTATATCATCGCCATTTTGCAATCCATCGACATTTTGATGCAAATCCGCCGCTCTCTGAACAAGACGACGAGCTGAGCGTTGCCAAAAGCTGATTACGCACGTAGTTTCAACATTATATACTCATCTCAATAAAGTTGCATAATCAGAAAGTCAGCGGTAATTACTTCCCTTGTGCGAGCACAACCTAAAAAACAATACAATTATTGACCTCATCTAAGAACACCAATGGACGTTATTTGTAAGGTGATCATGAGCGAACGCACTTACACGGATTAATGAATCTCTTGAATGAATCACACACGAAATGGACAGTGGGGAAGTTAGATGAGCGAGAACAGAATTGAGTGAAATATTGAGCGAGCGATATAAGAACTACCAGAGTGCATGCATGTTTCTTTGTAAGATCCATGACTAAAACCCGAGTATTCAGGCCAGAAAAAATAAATCAATTAATTTCCTACATTTAACAGGTGAGTGACACATGGTGGAGGGGTAAAGAAGTCTGTACTTTCTTTGTAGTTTGTATTAGTTAATCTGTCATAGAAAATGCGGTCCACCTAGCACCGCAAGGATGTTTACTAAAGGTTTCAAAATGTATAAATTTAAAAGCACCTATAGGTACGTAGCCTTCTTTTTGCATCGAGGGTTACTAAGAAAGAATGGATTATAAAGTAAGTTTTTTCATGATCTCTATTTGTCATTTTATATTATTTTTTATATTTTTTTTCGCCTATATTCAGCAGGGGTCATGTAGGATTCTAATAATGATAGAATTTTTCAAATCGTCCCAGTCATTTCAAAGCTTATTCAATGCAAACAAATAATCAAATCGTTCGTCTTTAAATATTAATATAAATATTTATTCATTTTTCTATGTACCTTGAATATTTAATTACCGTTAGTTAAACCTTTCTGTATTAGCTTATAATTATAGGTAACAAATAACTACGAACGTTTGTACGTACCCGTTAACTAACTGACATATAGCCCGTCAAGTTAATAGAGCTCATTTGTAAATGGCGAGCTTTACAACCCAACGCGCTTACGGGTTGTAGGTAATGAAAGAGGCCGCACAAAACGCGATGGCCAAACATCGAAAACACCAATGCTGCCATGCTGCATGCATTTATCGATTGCAGTATATATTTAGGTTAATTTACGAAGCACTGTACTAACTTTGACGGAATAACGAATAGCTAATATAGGTATACGAGTAGATGAAGTATTTTTAACGCCCCGCTGTAAAACCTATCTGTAAAGATATAAGAAGCAAAACTCACAAATTCTTAAAGTAAATAGAAAATGAAACCTCTACTTTTACTTCTTTTTCGTCGAGTCGATAGCTGATCATGAGTGGTCAGCCATCGTGGTGAAGAATTAGTAGCAATGTCCAGGATCTGGCAGTAGGTATATGTTTGTACTTAAGCAGACATACTCGCCCCTCGAGGAGCCTCTTTATTTAAATATGTAATTTTAAAATATTATTTTTGACATCATTTTTTATTAGTAGGTACCAATCTCAATAGCGTGTACTTAGTTCGCTTTCAATTAAATAAAATAACTGATATATATAATAATAAAATATCTTGAGTTTGAAATTAAGTTGTCTTATCACGAAACCTGTTAAAAGTTTTTTGTGGCCCGTTCCCCACATTAGACAATTTAATATTACGGCAAAAAAATAACAATTTTACAGCAACTTGTCTATTTATTTTAACGAAGCTATGAAATATAGATATCATGGAAAGTTACTGGCAAGTTCTTAAAACTAAGGACGAACGCATACAAAGTAAAGTCAAGAACTATTTAAGAATTAACCGAAAAGCGATTGTTACCAGAATGGATGGATATATTGAGCGTTTGCACGTGGGTACTCATTTCGTCAATATATATACATTATTCTACATCATAGTCCTTAACATAGCTATACATTGCTAACTGAACACTCCGCACTAATGAAAGCTCTGTTATAATGTTTTAACCGCAGTTTTATGTTTTGTTGTAACCTAATGGATTCGACATTACATGACGAGGTAAATACTAGACTTTCAATAGCTAAATCATTGTGCATTTATGTATTAACTAAGGCGATAAATTGTTCTGTTGATATGAGCCACGAATGCCTTAATAGTCATTTCCCTTCCTTCCTATTCAATGCATTTTCCTTCGTGTTCTTTAACTCTAATAATGGGTTTTACAATATCTTCTTCACCTACAGCAAGTGGGTGGAATGTGCGTGCCGCCTACAAACTCGTCTATACCGGTACTTAAGCGAAGTTGAAGCCTAAACCCCTGACATGATGCTTACAAACTATGCGTGGGTACTGCGACTAATGAGAGCTTTCGCTGAAATTCCTTCTAAGCCTCTGCTTAGGTTTTTGACTTGTTCGTATACACATTTATTACAAGTGACGTAGATGTCAAAATCAAGTATGAAAAAAAACAGTGCGTGGACCCTGGAATGTACGAATGGAGTTTAACTTCACACGCCTTCTCAGATTGTAGGCATTTAAATGAGAATTTTCGGAAAATTATTCGATTTAGGGTTTTAAAATTGTCTTTAATCTTAGCCTAATACTTGATAAGGGAAATGATAATAATAGACAACATATCTAACTATGAATGTTTATTTCACTCTGCCTATTAAAGAACAGCATACATAAATAAATACAATCTTTCCGATGATATATATGTATATGCGTTAAAAACATAGAACAATGTTTTTTTCATTTAAATCGGTTAATAAATAAAGAATTTATGTCAATTTTTTTCACACGTAATGAGTACTAAGAAAAATAGAGCTCAGATCTATATGATCATTTATATTGAATAGGGTTCAGCTTAAACTGGTAGTTGTCATGCGATGCATCCCCGTATGCGTTCGTATATAAATCGCTTTTACTTCTTCACGCAAAAACTACTGGACAGAATATGACGGAAGTTTGAAGGGTTATAGTTTATAGATTAGTATATACATAAGGTACTTTTTATCGAAATCGAAATCTACGCGTACGAAGTCGTGGACACAGTACATAAATTTAAATAGAAAATATGTCATGATGTAATCGTCTGGTTTCGATTTTCCTGTTTACTTATTTAAAAAAATTACTGTGCAGCTAGAAAAGTCGAGTGCCCGGCGGGTTCACCTTCGCGAAGTCACTTTGAATTCCCGCGGGCTGTACCGCTGCGAGGTTTCTGAAGAGGCACCTTCCTTCCACACCGCGCAGTCCGAGGCTTTCATGGATATATACTGTAAGTTTATGAACTACAAAACGAGTCTGTACCAAACTATTAAAATAAACTTGAGTGATAAGTATTATGTTCATATTGAATTGGAGAAACATTTAGGCACTACAACAACCTACTTAAACAACCTACGTTAAGCACATTTTTTCTATTCCGCAGTGTTTAATAGAATCCGAAAATTATGCGCATGTATTTACTGTCACGAATGGCGGTTACATTTAAATTTAAAATGAATAATGCATACATAATTATGAAATTTTTCATAACTTTCCTTTTAGGACCTATCATTACACATTATTTTTAGAAGATCTGCCTATAAACGTAGAAGAAAAATATAAAATTTAATTTTATACCTTCTTACCTCACAACTATAGCTTATAGCACAATGTTATCTTTTTTTTATTTCCTTTAAACAAAAATGTCTTGACGGGAACAGACATTCCGTTAACAGTTCTACGTGTAGGTACCTAAAAAACTAAAGGCCTTGTATGACGGGCGTTCGTGTGAAAAAGTTGAAAATTAAAATTCAAAACCTATTGGAAGTTCTTTTCAGCTACCTTTCACACTTTGTACGCTTTCATTTTGCACGTGGTTCTTTTTTTCTTTTTCGTTTGCTTTCGTATACGATACACATCTCTGTTTATATTTTAGTGAATGAAAACGTTGATGGTATATACTTGCATACATTATTTATTGAAAGACGTAAAATACCTTCGTTCTGATGACGGATCTATGAGAATTCATATCTAAAATACACCGTAAAGTATTGAAAATCTAGCATTTTTTTTGCGCAAATTAAAAAATGCCTATGTAGCGGGTGTGTTTCAAAGGATTTCATACAGGTATTCACACGGGAAATTTAAGTTTCAACTGTAGAACTTAAGGTTTGCAGGTGTGGATAATAAACTCGGTTTTTTATTACAGATTTTCCACGCGAAAGCCCTAGAATCATAGGCCATGAACGTCTCTACGAGTTACTAGAACCACTCGACGTAAACTGCTCTTCACTAAAAGCGTTTCCAGCTCCTCATCTTCAATGGCACATCAATGGACAGAAGGTAAATAAATATGAAGATTACATTCTTGACATCCCTATGCGTCTTAATTAAGATTTTAAAACGTAATAACACGCCTGTAACCCCCGAAGGGGTATGCGGAGGAGGGTAGTACACTCCCGCGTTTCACCAGTTACGTTTACGTCCCACTATGATTTAGATGGTGAGCCTATTGCCACACACTAGTCACATAAACAGACTTCAAGCCATTGCTAGAAACCCTAACGTTGAAAATTCCAATATATCCGACCCAGGTTCTGAATCCAGGACCTCTCGATCGGCGGTCGCGCTTGCAACCATCACGACCAACAAGGCCGTCAAGTAATAAAAATACTAACATAGATATATGTTACAAATATTAATATTAATGAAATGTTTTAAATATAAGGAAATATCTATTTCTGGCCGTCACATGTAGGTATACTTATGTATTTTCCTCCAATAGTATATTCCTCTATATATGTACCCCATATGGGATTAATAGAGCATAAGTTTAATGTTATTTGCCTATCTAATTTGATTTTGATTAAGTGAACGGCGCCTAGTTCACGTTTAAGTTAATCAATTCTGGTTTAACAGATACTTACATTGTTGGAAGTAAATCAAGCCACTCAACCCATTATGTACCTATATTCATATTGTTCCAACTCCTAATAATTACAGGTCACGGACGCATCAAAGCTGGTACCATACGATGCGAAGCCAGCGCCCCAAGGCTTGCTGGTTTCGACATTAGGTCTGCGAGCGCCAGCCACACCACATATGAAATTGCGCTGTATCGCAATTATTGGCCAGCATAAACGGGAACGAACAGTGTATATAGGTAATTTCATTGTCATATTTTGCTAAAACTAATAGATAAAGGATGTATTATACTCATCTTTTAAAAACGAATATGTAACTGTCTTCAATAACAAATGTTGGGGTTGTAGACATTTTAAACCAATGAATTGTAACATGTTCTATCTTTTAAAAAATACTAGTTCCAATAATTGCAGTTCCTTGCTGGACTGAGGTGACGCTGTATGCGGATTGGGGATCTTAGAATACAGCTTCTCGCACCGCCTACGCTGTTGCCCGTAAGTGGCAAGGACATTTAGCTGTGCCTAGACAGACCACGCCATACCGCCAGCTACCAGCGCCGTGTTTAGTCGCCTCTTACGACACCCTTTATCCCGACACGGGATCGGAGAATAGATACTTACTCAGCCCCGACATGGAAAGTTTCCATTAAATTTACAATTCCTATTTAACCAGAAATCAATATTTTTCAGAAATCAGCTCCGCCATTCGTCACAGATCGTCCAGATTGATTACCGCAGTAGTGATCACGACTATCAGCAGCATTTACCAAACGTTATTGTGATACCATTCATTGCATATGGAATTAAATTTTGTACATAAATAATTATTTAGTTTGTTGTTTTAATTTTAATCATCTACCTGATTAAAACCAATGGTTTATGTTGTTTCAGAACCATATATTTATTCACTTATAACAATACAAATACGAAGACAAAATATATTGTAGGTACAACTTTTCAAATATAATTATTATACATTTTTGACAAACAATGAAACAAAGAATGTTAAGAAATAGTAAGTATGTAGTATAAAAATAACTTAAGCTTTATAAAAATACCATTAAAACTAATTTGCGGCTCGCTATATCTTTTTTATCAGTAGTCAAATCTAAATAAAAATACCATAATAACTGAACAACCAATGAGACTGTTTTTCAATTGACCACATAAGAGATGAGTTATATAGTCGAAAAATTAATATTAAACACAAATTAAACCTTGTAAACGAAAGTTTTATTACAATGTAATAATTTCCTTTAAGTTCTATGGTTTATGAACTTCCATTTAATTCTCATTGTGTAAATTATTTAAGCAATGAAATGAGAAGACGCATATGAAATTAAAAACAACTTGTTTGAACAACAAAATAGTAAAGGCAAAATATCTAGTTTACAAAATTTCTAAAAAAAACCCTAGCTTAGCCTTTAAATAATTTCACATAATGACATAATATCAAGATATGTTTACCAAACACAATAACAATGAACAATTTACTATTATAATTTTTTAATGGGTTATGGATACCCAAAAATATATTTTAGATGTTGGTCATAATTTTATATTCAACTCAAGGTACAACTGTTGATAATATTTTAATCTCTTTTCATTTAGATCCACATAAATTAATTTACAATAAAGGCCAAGACATACTATCATACAAACTATGTATGTAGTTAATCATATAATCTGAGTGCAGTCTCATCCATCAAATTATCATCATAATTCAGAATACAATCACAATTATACAGTTGTGTTGCATACATGTAATGTGAATTTGTTTTACGAGAACTTAGGCAACAATTATAGTACAATTTAGTTGATAAATCATGCCAGATAATCTGTCGATTATAGACTGAATGATAATGTTGATTGATCCAAAGGATCTCCTTATGGTTTTTATAAACATTACATAATATGACATTGTAAGATAACATCAAATAGAGATCTATATTTTATTATGCTATTTTTAACATTGGTTGTAGACCATATCATAAGCCAAGCTGAACAGTGAAATAACTCTGATGAACAAGCATAACATACCTAAAAATATTCATCAAATCTTTCACATTTATGACCATTATAATCCAATACCGCCTAAGGGTAAGTAAATAATAGATATCAGGGCCATTTCCTATAGTTTGATCACCACTCAGACACTCTGAAATTTCATTTACTGTAATTACAAACTCTTATCTATGAAAGCCAAAGTGTAGGTAGCAAAATTTACGAAGTGTAATTAGTATGAAAGCAATTTCAGGTTACTTTTATCTCACTTAGAGATCAACAACCTATCACTTCTATTTCATTATGATGTGTTTCATTAAGTGTGTGCACATTATTAACAAAAATCTAAATAAAACAAAATACATCATTAAGCAAAGTATAGGCACTGTGCTTTATTATAGTCTAAGATAGAACCTGTAAAGCTGTAAAATTTTAAGCTTAACCTTCTTGTCCAAAGTCTTCCATGAACTTCTTCAATTTGATCATATCATCGTCATTGACAGTTGGCTTAGATGTTGCCAAGGACCTCAGCATATCAGACATTGTCACTGGTGGCTCACCTAACTTGTCACTTGGAACATCCATCCAAGTCATTTCAATGGCACCTGGTTCACCTGGAGAGCAAGGTGTCAAAAGGTCATTGACAATTACATTTGGGTCTGTTGGACTAGGACCAGTTATTCTCTTGAAATGTGTTGCTGATTGAACTTTTCTCACAGGCTGCATTAAAGCATCTCTGACAACAATACTTATATCAGCACCTGAGTAACCATCTGTTTTTGTTGCCAATACTTTTATATCTTGTTCAGACAACTGATGCCTTGTGTTTCCCAAATGCAATTTAAACATGTCTAGTCTCGCATGCTCTTCTGGTAGAGCAATGTAGATACGCTTCTCAAATCTTCTCCTAATGGCAGCATCAAGCACCCATGGAATATTTGTAGCTCCAAGGACCAAAATACCATCCATATCATTTCCAACACCTTGCATTTGTACTAGAAACTCAGTTTTGATCCTACGGGCTGACTCAGATTCATTATCAGAACGTGATGAACATAGAGAATCTATTTCATCTATAAATATGATACTTGGTTTATGTTGCCGAGCCAATTCAAACAAGTTCTTCACCAGTTTCTCTGATTCACCCAGCCACTTTGATACAAGATCAGATGATGACACAGAGAAAAATGTAGAGTTGTTAGCTTCTGTAGCCACTGCTTTTGCTAAATAAGATTTACCAGTACCAGGTGGTCCAAATAGGAGAATACCCTTCCAAGGTATTCTTTTACCAGTGAATAGATGAGGAAACTTTATGGGCAAGATAACAGCTTCTTTCAATGCTTCCTTGGCAGCTTCAAGACCAGCTACATCACTCCACTTAACATGGGGTTTTTCAACAACAATAGCACCCTCTAGTTTTCCTTGTAATTTCTTCTTTTCAGGGTCATCAGAGTCACTGTCACTATCACTCTTTTTGTCTTCACTTTTCGATTCTCCATCTTTGACAGGCTTCTTCTTTTTGTCTTTCTTAAGATACTCCTTTAACTTTTCAGCTCTGTCTAAATATTGTAAGCATTTTGCTCTAATACTTTCCTTGGCCCTCTCACCTTGAGCTTCATATTTCACAGCATGGAGAAAATACTCCACACCATGCTCATAAAGTCTAAGAGCTTCTTCATAATTTTTATTTTTATCTTCTTCAGTAGCTTTGGTAACAAGATCAATAGCCTTTTGTAAAGTATTTGAGGATGCCATTATTGTATTTTATCCCTGTAACTGCCAAAAATAATTTCATTATACCAAAATTATTCACAGATAACACATCTACTGTCTTAAAAACGTAGTAAAAGGACTTTGATCAAAGGTTTAATTAAGAAATTTGAGAAACAAGAATTTGGAAATTTGAGAAAATCTACCTTTTTATTACATCTATATATACCTGGTACCTGGGACTATTTAATGTTACACATAAACTGAACCTTTTTTTCTTTTGTGTGGGATTTATACTCCTCATGGATACACAATCACTTGAGGCAGTAGGCTGGGTTGTGGGACTCCTATGGACTAAAACCACCATGATGTGACCCTCCAGCATTATGAGTTGGTCATGAGAACTGTTTGTTCACACAACTTTCAAACACACATAAACTGAACCTACATCAAGACCAGTCCTCCAAGAACTACCCCTCAATCATCACCACCATCTTGTTTAATTCCACTGCTGGACATAGGTCTCCCTTTAAGTATTTATGCCCATAACCTCCACACTAGGCATTCAGGTTGTGGATTGCAGAGCACAGTTTCTCTCACCATTGAAAATATTGAGCAAAGTAATAAACTCTACTTTGCAGCTACATTATTAATATAGAACACTTTTCCTTTTGGAACTTTTGGAAAAGTTATCGGAATCAAAAATCTTTCATACTCGAAATTTTTGTTCTAACACTCATAACCTTGTTGGTTGCTAAGAATGTGAGATAAAGGGGTTGTGTCAAACATCCGGTGCACAGAATTTTTGAAATGAGTTATCCCTTACTTTGCAGTACAAAGTTCTTCAGGTTTCAAACTACTGACACTTAGATTGGATGTTGTAATCTAAGCCATTGGACTAATAATAATAGATTTAAGCAGAATAAAATTTGCAGATATTGGTATATGTATCAACTACAAGAAAAATATTGAAACCATCTCCAAACCTAAAGCCACATGAGATTATGAACAGGTACATAACTATATTCATGTGCATATCACTGATGTCTAGACTTTTCGAAAATAGCTTTTAATGTTCAGAGACAATGA
>DWDU01004106.1:0-11036 GCA_018245575.1 Jemadia suekentonmiller
AGTGCGACAGCCGATTGGGAGGTCCTGGATTCAATTCCCGGGTCAGGCACTACAAAATTTTTTTAATTTAGATTTTCTAGTAGTGGCTAGGAGCCTGCATATGTGTCCGGTGTATGGCAATAGGGTCACCTATTCCATAATGGTAACTTCCATAAACGTAACTAATGGAACGTGGGAGTATTCTACATACCTCTGCCTAGCTTTTCGGGGATTAGAAGCGTGATGTTACGTTTCATTTGCCATTTTTTTTGCTGGTTTATAAGTTACTTGTAAGTATTAATTCGGAAAGTCGCGTCTTGATATTCATTATAGACTTTCTTCCAGAAATGTTAATCTATCAGATGAAATCAGACCAAAATTTATGGATGGTAATGATGGATATATTTATTCTGCTCTCTACAGTATACTGTTCAATCAAATCACACCACCTTATTTAAAAAGTCGTTCATATATCTGCACCAAAAACACCATCATGGTTTTCGCTCCACTTAAAATCTTTCACTTCAAACCCCTATCCATACATCGTCCTTCTTTTTTAATTCCTTTTCTGCAGTGGCTCTTCGGTTGAGGAACAATTTACCTCATATAATCTGAAAAGAAAAATCACTTGATTATTATAAAAATCAAATATAACCACATTATCTGGAATAATTATATGTATGTGTACATGTATATAATTATTTCACATATATATATGACTTGTAACCTGAAATCTTCTTCCATATTTATACCCTCAATTTTTATTTCCGCTTCTGTATACTCTGCACCTGCGTTCACTACAATTTTGTATAGCTTATGTTGGCTTTTACCTTTTCTTTTAATTTTGACTTATTTTTCTCTTCATCTTTTCTTTTTATAATTCGGCACACCCTACTCTGTTTAGTTGTTAAATTGTTGTTTTTATTAATACGCACCCAGGTTGTCTAGATGAAATCGCTACTTGAGTGTTACCGGCCGCCTATTGCACATTACTATTTTTCTTTTTTTTTGCGTAAATATTTTGATTTATATTGTATTGATAGTCATGAACACTTAGAAATGTTACATTGCAAAATTACGAACACAGGTAGCGCCCTCTATTATGTACTCGTGAAAACTTACACATAGCCAGTACACTTTTTATTTTGAACATTATCTTAGATATATTGGTTCTTTTAGGTTTTACAATATTATCCTATCTGTTACAGTCAATATTACCTTATATATTTTAAGAACAATTCTTTCATATTATTTCAGGGGCGGCAGGGGCTCCAGACCTCGTGGAAAAGGACGTCCGGGAAAAAGGCGGCCACATGATGATTACGATGATAGGTAATATTGGTTAACATAACCGTAAAACAATGAAATTAATTTAGCTACTAGCTATTTTTTTCACTTATTTACTTCAATTACAGATATGATGTTCGCCCTAGACCTCGTGATGAGGAGTTAGAAGACGATTACGAAGAAAGAAGAGATTATGAAAGACCCAGGGCTGGAAAGAGGCCTTACCCCGACTACAGACGTCCATACGACGAAGAACGGAGACCTTACAAGGGTGGCCGAAGACCAAGTAGACCACGAGATGACGATGAAGAAAGATTTAGGGATGAGGAGGATAGGCCAAGAGGTGGGCAGCGAGATCAAAAAAGAGATGATGTACGCCCTAGAGACAAGTTTAGACCTAGGGACGAACCGAGAATAAGAGATCCCGATGAGAGCCGGTCTAGAGACGAGTTGAGACCCAGAGATAACATTAGACCCAGAGACGAAATCAGACCTAGAGATGAAGTTAGGGCTCGAGATGAAGCCAGACCACAAGATGAAGTTAGAACTAGAGATGAAATCAGATCCCGAGATGAAATCCGACCCAGAGATGAAATCCGGCCTAGAGATGAAATGAGATATAGAGATGAAGTGAGACCTAGAGATGAAATAAGATCTAGGGATGAGATCAGACCTAGAGATGAAATCAGATCTAGGGATGAGATCAGACCTAGAGATGAAATCAGATCTAGGGATGATATCAGACCTAGAGATGAGGTTAGGCCTCGAGGTGATGTAAGATCCAGAGACGAAAAACGTCCGAGAGATGACTTAAGATATAGAGACGAAGTCAGATCTCGGGATGAACCGAAATCCAGAGATGATATTAATGAGCGCAGACTTTCCAGAGATGAAGTGTCAATATCTGAGAAACCACGAGAAAATCCATCAAGAGACCAATACCAATCCAGTGAAGGAAGAAGGCTATATAACAGAGACGAAAGGCCGTATAGAACAAAAGATGAAAGGCCATATTTGAAACCCGAAAAATCATACGAAGGAGACGATAGAGTTCAGGAAGAAAAAAGACAAGCACCATCAGCTCCAGACGGTCAACCATTAGTAAAACCTAATGGTCATGGCATTTTTAGCCAACCAAGAATACCTCCGAAAATAAAACGTCCAGTACCGGCAAATGAAAAAGGAAAATATGAATATGTGACTATCACAACAACGAAGGCTCCACCAAAAGATGATGAGTATTATGATGATTATGAGGATGAGGATTTAAGTAAACCGTCGTCATCTGGAAAAACCAGTACCGTCCAGGTAAGGCCGCGGCCTGAACCAGTTGAAAAAGAAAAATTTAAGCCTACGAGATCACATTCCTCAAGTCCAGCCGCTTACAGGGCGAAGAAACCCAAAAGACCAATAGATTATGAAGAAGATGAATATTACGACGAACCAGTACCGAAACCGCAAAAGTACACTTATAGCCAAAGGGCTAAAGATGATAGTTCCGTGAAAGCCAAACTGCAAGATGATTATTACTATGAAGACGACAGAGAAAAAACTACTGAGAAAACAATAAGAAAGAATCAAGAGGAAGATATAACAAGTAAAATAAAAGACCTAAGACCTAATGTTAAAGTATTAAAACGGCCTTTTTTACCGTCTAGGGGTGGCAGCCCGTATTTGCCTAGAGGACTTCAGCCTGTGGCTGGAAAGAATCTAAGCATACCGCCGAGCACCACCCATAAACCTACTACTACCCCTTCCACCACAACAACCTCTACTACGACGACATCAACTACTACTACTACTACAACAACACAAACTCCAACTACAACTACGACAACAGAACCCACAACAACAACAACTGAACGCTTAACAACTACAGTCGTAACTAAAAAACCTACAACAGCACCAGCGGAAGAATTAAAACACGAAGAGGAATACGAGTATTATGACGAAGAAGACACAGAATATGAACACAATAACAAAAAAGAATCGACAACATTAGAAACTGTAAAGGAACCAACGACAAGACTAGAACCGACAACAACAGAACTGACAACAACAGAACAGAAAGCGAAATCATTAGCTAATAAAGTTTTACGCAACTTTAACGATAATTACGAAGCTATAAGAGACAAATTAGAGTCGACTTTATCACCGGGAGATTATTTAAAACCGTATTTAGCAACTCAGATACCACCGGCTCCACAACAACAGTATTCGAAACCAGACGCAGCATATAAAGTTCCGGAACCGAAACCAGAGATTTCGAAACCTTACACGGCGACGGGGAAACCTTTAAAAATACCCGAGAATATTTCAATAAAACAGAATTTAGCTGATTCAATAGAAAACGACTATGATGTGGCCCTTAATGAAGCATTAGCGCCAATAGCACCTAACTTAAGAATACCAAGTGGTTTCACAGTCCCAGCAGACAGAGATTATACGTATACAAGATTCAGAAATAATTTCAACATCGAGCCGCAGTTCGCAGCGTCAGATATCTCAAACTATCAGACTAGAAAACGGCCCCAAATACCAGGCGTTAGTATACGGACTCCATCATCCTACTACCTTCAACCTCAGAGGGTGGCGTATCAGGAAGACAAAGTGGCGAGGCCTACGAGACAACTGGTGTATAGGCTCGGTGATTTTTTCTAAGTAATGTGTTAGGTAACCTTTGAGAGATTATCCCAATTGATTGGATTCCGTACGGAAACTTTATATTCATCAACGTTATCACCACTTCATCTCATCCCACTGCTAAACATAAGCTTCCCAGCCGGGTTACGCCGATTATCTCCGCGGTGGACATGCGGATTGGGAATCGCAAACCACAGTTCCCTTAAGAGAATATTTTATTATATTTAATTTTCTTTAGTACATCATTAGCAATGTATACAAAAATTTATTTATATTCCCGTAGTTAAATGCTACAGTTCCACTCACGTCCTAACATCGGAAGGAGATATGATTTATATATCTTACTAACCCTTCTTTATACACATGTACTATAATGTACATTTGGTTAATATCTATATAAGTAAATTAATTAATAATATACATTATTAATTAACTGACTGCCTTATTGGTGGTTTTGGTTGGAAGCACGACTGTCAATCGAAAGATCCTGGGTTTAAATCCCGAGTTGAGTACTATCAAATTTTTCTCATTTTTATTTTCTAGTAGTGGCTCGGAGTCTGGATATGTGTTTTTTTGTGGCAATAGACTCATCACCTATTCTATAGTGGTGAATATGTAAACGTAGCTGGCGAAACGTGGCAGTGTACAACACTGCTCTGCCTACCTTTTCGGGGACTACAGTCTTGATGTTAAGTTATTACAATAACTAATTGCACATTATCGTACGGAAACCAATCGAATATGGGTCGTTTTAGTCATAAAATTTTAACATTGTATTAAATATTTAAGTGAGTTTTTCGAACACTGCCAAGCCTTTAGGAAATAAGTTTTGAAATACTCTAAGTTACCTTAAGTTTAAGGCGAACAGTTATTATTAAATATAAATGTATATTTTTCAAAGGTTACCTGGGCAACTGTTGTCGTGTAAAGTTTTAAATATATTTTTCAATTTATTTTCTCGTAAACACATACATATATGTATATCATTTAATTTAAAATATACTTTATTTTTAATTAAAATGTTAATTGATCTTACAGTAATCGCGTCGATCATGCAATTTAAAGGCGATAAGCAAAGTCGAATTAAATTAATGCATAAATATATTGAAAATTTCTAAATATGTATAAAGAATATGACCAATATTAAGAATAATAGCTTATATTTATAAACTTTGTTCGACGACACACAAGAATGTACTGATATTGGTGTTTACAAGGATTCGTAATTTTATAAGTAGAATTATTTTATAAAAAAATTTGTAAAAATTTATTAAAAAGTGACAAATACAATTTAGTTTTTTTCTAACGAATAAGTTCCTATGAGTTTTACTCCACATTTTTACGAATAATAAAAATGTGTCTGGCATCGCCCATATTCCTGTTTGAATATCTGATCAGTCTCTATCAAAAGCTAGTAAGCATTTTTGAAAAGCTTTTATGAATAAATCAATTTTATTTTAATATCGAACAAACTGATCTTATCTCTGGAGCAAAGGTCAGTTAGCCGCTATCACTAAGTAGTTACCAGAACGAAAAATGAGAACCTAGAGAAAAACCAAATGCAAGATAATAAAAAAGGTGTTATATGTCGGATCTGCGTAGTTTCACTATGTATTTTTTCTGATGGCAACATTATAACAAATTGAATAAAATACAAATGCATCAGACTACAATATTTTATTACATGATACCATTACATACGAAACTTACAATAATATTGCATTTATAATGTACATAAGTATTAATTTAATTATATAATATATAACAGATTAAAAATGAAAATATGTGTTACAAAACTGCGTTTTTTATTTTCACTTCTAGGTATAATATTGTAATGATAATAATTATTAAATTCATATTTAGAGTAATTTTTCCAGACCTTGATATTTGGCACCAAATAACCATACGCTTCTCGATGAACTCAAACGTACTTTCCGATAATGCTTCAATAGCAAGTCATTTCGTATGTAATTTATGCATTGATGACGTACATATATATATGTATGACACCCAAATCATTTAGCTGACATTTATCTACCACCATTTAAATTACCAGAGAGAAGCATTATCATCTATGACTAAGACATTATACAGCTGTTTTTAAATTTGAGCTCGTGCAATGTTCTAGAAATATTTTATTTATAATAATAACATTACTTATTGTTATTGTTCGTGTTTATGGACAACCGGCGTACATTCCACTCATGATGATAATGAATAAGTCATCATTGCTTACTTCTATCGTATTGTCTATGGGCAATATGTATTGCATAAAATTCACCTTTTTACGTGTTAAATAAATGCGGAGAGCTTTTGCAGTTAAACGAAACACATGTTTGATAATAAAATCGAGCAAATTTTAATACCTCCGTATGGATAGAGAGCATTGTAATTTCGACAAATCAATAAAGTCTAAATCCTATTGAAAAAATTTGAACGCCGTGCTGTATCATCTTTGGTATAAAAACAGAGGAAAGTGAAGACAGTGTGACAGACAACATATCATTGAAACAAACTTGCATAGATTTGACGATAGCATAATCTATGACCAAAACTTACTTAACGATTGTTTCCTGTCTGCTTGATATTGCTTAAAAGATACCGGTGGTAGATCTATAATTCGCTTACCTCGCTTTATGTTTACAAAAGGAGAATACAGGAAACTTTATAACCAACACATTCTAGTCGAAAGCTCATCCCATCAAGCTTAACCCTATCCAATACACACGTAAGTTTTATCCACCGCCTGAAACAACCGCGTTTCCACTCTACGTACTAAGGACCTAACTCCACAGATTCAAAAGCTCCAGAACATTATGGACAATTTTCACAAATGCGAATTCTCGACCTGACTTCTGATGGATCTGTATTTCAAACTCCATGATGTCGAGAGAGGTGGAGTGATTTGATGTACGTTTCCATTACTCGCGTTTTTATCTAACATCGCGTTCATTTCATACCTATCTATCGTTCCACTCGTTACATTCGCTCCATTCGCTCCATTCTTTCTATTTATTCCATTGGCTCCGTTCTTTTCCATGGAACCATTCATGTCATACTCCACTTTGGCACCATTTTTTTCCGGAACAATATTGTCGACGTCAGTCGCTTGTATCGTTTCTTTTACATCTTCCGCGCCGTGAATCAGTCTGTTTACGGGGAAGTGTAACTTGTAGAAGCCGTAAGAACCAATCCATATGACCAGCTGGTAAAGACAGACCTGCCACCAAGTCATCACACCGAAGACTCGATACAGCCAGCGCCGCGTGAAGTAATACACCGAGTAGTATCTGAAAAGACAATTTTGGAACCTTCTAACGTATAGGAGAAGAAAAGAAATGTTAAGGTAATGTTACTTTGCAATTTTGCTATTGCAAAATTGTTCTCTAAGGCGTGTGAAGTCTGCTAACTCGCACTTGGCCAACGTGGCGGACTATGGCCTTAACCCTCTCGTTCTGAGAGGATACCTATGTTTCAACGGTGGAACGATAAAAAGATCGGAAAAAAATCGCTAGAATGGGGTACACCTTTATGCGGTATGCACCACCTACTGTCATACAAAATTATATTTGCGGGATGTCGTAAAGGAACATTTTCTAAATTTACTAACTGCCTCATTGGTCGTGTTGTTTTCAAACGCGACTTCCGATCGGGAGGTCCTGAGTGAAAATCCCGGTTCGGACGCTACTGGTTTTTTCTAATTTAGATTTTCTAGCTGTAGCTCGGAGTCTGGAAAGGTGCTCGGTATATGGAAATAGGCTCACCACCTATTCCATAGTAGGACGTAAACGTAACTGGCAAAACGTGGGAATGTACTACATTCCTCTACCTACCTCTTCGGGGATTACAGGCGTGAAATTACGTTTTTTTACTAGCAATTAATTTCCACAAAATTAACACTGATACCTAAAAAGAAAATATACATGGAGCCATACTAATAATACTCACACAATAGCGTATGACAGCGCTATAATCCAGTACAAAATATTTTCCATCTTCTCATCAGTGGGGTGTCTTCTGGCTTGCAATATGGTTTCGACGATGATCATGATGGAGATGTTCGTGTGGACGCAATGGTTGAACCACCACGGGACCACCTCGTCGTAGATCTTCGGGAAAACCAGCTCGCGGTCAATGGCGTAAACACACCAGAACATTGACGTTACAAACTGTGAAGAGAAAAATAACATCAACCGGGACAGTTTTTTCTCTACCATTTTATCGTTCCATTGTTGAACATGGTGTCCTTTTGTAATGAGAAGATTATGGCCATAGCCTGCCATGCTGGCCAAATCAGAGTTGACTGACCTCACACGCCTTAGAGAATTTAATTTTTTATTTTTGGAGAACTCGCAGGTATGCAGGTATCCTCACGCTATTTGACTTCAGCGCTGTAGCCAGTAATTTTTTGTAAAGAGATTAGAACCAACACTCCGGAATGGACCCGAAACCAAATCCCCCTAGGCAGGGCAGTTGCATATTGCTAACCTGCAATACGCCCACTTGGTATAAATATAATTTTTATTTCGTTAGTCTACGCGATCTATAACGTGGTAAGTTATAAATAATAATTCTTAGGTACACACATGACTGTATGTATAATAAGTAATTTTCATCACACTCTGTGAAGATTGCCATAACGGAAATGCCACTGCTAACTTCTTATGTAGTAGATAAAAAATTCTCGTAATCAGTTTGACCAATATTGTCCGGGGACATTTTGCGTTGGTCGTAAAAACAACTCACCAGCGTGAAAGGGACGACCATGCCATTGAAGACCACGTTCCTCCAGTATCTGAGTTTCGATCCTAGAATGGAATCCTGCTTGTCCATCCATTCTAAAGCGTCGTGTACCAAAGACAGCCCGAGGAACATTGTTTGGAAAACCTAGGAACAATAATGTTTTTTATTAATAGAACATTGGTTGTTGTAAAATGGTAAATGGGTTCGACAAATCTTTTTTATTCTAAGCACGGCTTAATCTTAGATAGTATTAAGATTAAGAAACGTTGTGAAATAGTAGAGGTCGTACTACACTCGATTCCACAATTATTGCACCTGTTTCTGTCAGCATCTGCGCTAAAAAAAATTCCGACTATTTTATCGTTCCACTGTTAAAATATGGGTCTCCTCTCAGAATGGGAGGGTTAAGGCCATAGTCTGCCATGCTGGCCAAGTGCTGGTTGGCAGACTTCACACGCCTTAGAGAACATTTTTTTTGAGAACAAAAGTTGAGAACAAAAGTGCAAGTTTCGTAACATCAAAAAAAAAACGTAACATCACGCCTGTAATCCCCGAAGAGGTAGGCAGAGGAGTGTAGAACACTAACACGTTTCACCAGTTACGTTTACGTCCCACTATGGAATAGGTGGTGAGCCTATTGCAAGTTTCCTCACGTTTTTTTCCTTCACCGTAATAGCAACTGATATTTCAATTTAAAACGCACATTTTCAAGACGTGCGCGGTAGGATTTGAACCCGGTCTCCCGGCGTGAGAGGTCGAATTTCAAACCACTAGGCCATCAATGCTATTCTGTGCTGATGCTGATGCAATATTTAGTAGGTTATGTTAACACAACACTAACAGACCACGTGACTCTGTGACCGATTAATACTCATACTTCAGGTCAACTGATTAAATTGCATCAACAAATCAGTAAATCAATCGAAAAAAACTTCAAACAACTGTGTGAAAACATGAATTGACTCCCGGAACGGTAGAAGAATAATATTGGAGAAATAAAGTGCTTGTTCAATGATATATCATTTGATAAACAAAGTATTATCATAATGATATATCGATTGAGAAATATTGTACAGTTCTTAGCTAACCTTTAAGAAACAAAGTACTTAGGTACTATTCAAATTACTTGTAACATTCTAATTCAATACAATTAGCTCGAGACATCATTAACAATTTAATTTCCTTCGTTTGTTTACTACGTTGAAACTATTGAATCTATATCTTATCTGTACCACGTGATTGTCTGTTGAGTGCACTTTGACCGCGTCAATACCCTTGCTGATAAGACGCGAACTAGGGTGCCATGAGTCGCGCCTCAATACCGTCTGCCATCCGTCTGTCTGATAATCATATCTGGATAACGTGACCGTAATATACAACTAACATAGGACTATACGTCTGTATTCCGCTGAACGGGTAGGCAGAGCAGTGTAATACTATCGTTTCACCAATTATGTTATACATCCCATGGAGTAGAGCGTCAGGCTATTGACATGCACCGAGCACAAGTTCAGACTACGCGCTCCCAGCCACTAAACCAATGACTGGACGGTTCCATATCCACCGATAACAGATATTTTTGCTATGAGCACAAATATTTAATCTTCACATGGATGTAAAATAAATATAATTATATGTATTATACTATAATGAGTAGTCATGTAAAAGTAATGTAAATTATATGACCATAGTCATTGCGTACAAAAAGTAAATCAAAAGTCTGTGTGTCTGTTAATGTTATTACAAAATTATAAATATATTAAGCATATACAAATATAAATTAGATGTCTAATATTACCAAAAATGTATATACAGTGGTATCTTATATATAAAGAAACAGGAAGACATCGTAGCGATATATCAAACAACGCTGGTCGCGTGTAATATGTTGATAACCTAGTTACTTGATAAGGGTTTAGTGGCGTAACGCTTCCCCAGGATGCGTCCCCACCCCTTGACAACGTTGTGACACATCCGAAGAACAGCATAAATGCTGGCTATCTATGTAATTATATATAGGTCATGGAGCAATGGCCACGACTCGGTGAGGGAGCAAGGCTCGCCCTCCCGCCAGGTCGTCCGACTTTGGATAACAGTTAGCTACAGATGTACTAAGAAGACTTACGATCTGTGGAGTAGTGCCGATGTACAGCAGTAGACTTATAAATGATGATGGATGAATGAATGGACCTATGAATATATTATGGTGACCAACATCATCTTTAACTCTTCTATCGTCTCACTGTCGGACAATGGGTGTAGTCTCATCATAATTATAACTATAATATAATACATAGTTCGTTGTTGTTGACTGCCTCGTTGGTCGTGTTGGTTGCAAGTGGGACTGCCGATCGGGAGGTCCTGGGTTCGATTCCCGGGTCGGG
>DWDU01004107.1:0-11036 GCA_018245575.1 Jemadia suekentonmiller
ACGTAAACGTAACTGGTGAAACGTGGGAGTGCACTACACTCCTCTGCCTACCTCTTCGGGGATTTATCGCCATATTACGTTACGTTATAAATGTTAGTTCAATTAATGCAATTACATATAATATGTCTCTTTCGATCACTTTCATTCTCTTCTAAATCTGATTATAACTCCAAATGTAAATTAATCCAAAATTTAAAAACTATTTTCATATTATGTGCTGATAAATTATTTTTATATAATTAGTCCAATACTAAATTATCGTTTTGTGCGTAACTATCGTTTTTAATTATTATTTATTTATTTAACAATAAGTTCACGTTTGACTGCTATCTCACCTAAAGGGAAGCCTTCAGCTTAGAGTAATATTTTATTACATAAATTATCTGTATTTACCGTCAAGTAATTGTAAGTTGTTTAACATTTCTTAAAATCGGTTATCTGTGTTGATATTTTCTTAAAGAGTCGCTTGTTTTTTTATGAAATAGTTTGTTTTAAGACGATCCCTAGATGGCGCTAGGTTTACAAATGAATAATATTTTGAAATTAAAACAACTTTTTCATCTACAATAATCTCTCAGATAATTTTCTAAATTAAAATTTTAATTTTGAAAATCATCCCTAAAGCTTTTTCAAATCGGCCGGAGTCCATCAAAAAAGTTTAAATTATGAGTGTCAAACAACATTTTCAATTTTAATTCCCATTAAGGGATGCCGCCTGAAATTGTCAATGCGGCCGCCCCTGTAAATACAATAACTAATCACAATAAAAGGGTTGTCTCTCTATTAAAAACTCGGTAAGAATACCATCAGAGGGTTGGATTCGGATCAACGCACATTGCGTTACTTTTTATTAACACTTGTTAAATGTTATATTTTTTATTTTGTTTGTTTTATTGCATAAATGTTATATAGTTATAATAACTTTTTTTATGTAGATGAATGTAGGATTTTAATCTTTCTCACTCTGAGAAGCGACCCAAGTCCAACAGCAGGAACCTAAAAAGGTTTAATGAATTTGATTTTAAATGTTTGTCGTATTACTGTTCTACCTATTAGGGTACAGCGACACGATGAACGCGATTTGCCAACATATTTCTGTTGTTAATACACTTAATGATATACATACAAACTATTAAAAGGTAGGTCCAACAGCAGGTTGCTAATTGTATACTTCTAAATTGGTAATTGAAAAAGAAAGAAAGAAAATATATTTATACGCGTATTGAACTTAATATATTATTGAAATAGAATAAAAATATTAAAGGAGAGAAAAACTAAAAATTGTGATTAACTGAAAAGTAATTTTTTTAAGATTTTTTTTTGTTACGTTAAAAAGTAACTGTAATAAGAATGAAAGGTATAGATATATAAAAAGAATAATTACAGTTATCAATGTCCAGTGCAGTGTGCGTTGCGCCTAAATCAATTTTTCCTTACAAGTTTTTCCTGCCGCTAATGGTCTCTGCCTGTATCAGCCCGTCAATTCTTTGCGTTTGGACGCTAAGAAAATTTCCTCGTTAAATAATTAAATTCCTCTCTTGGCTGGTAATTTTTTGTTGTACAATCTGGTCATTATTTCAATGGCGGCTATTATAATAATTTAAGAGCAACATTTGATTAGCGCTTTTTACGTTACGAATGTTCACGAAGGTTCTTAAGGGAGTTGAAATAATGATATAATAATAATGTAAGTGCGGTGAAAGACTAAGTTATGTTTATGATGAAATAGGTCAGATACTAGCTAATAAGGGAAGCAAATGTCTCCGAAACTGGCGTCCGATCAGCGATCCGGGAAAGCAAATCGATTCAGAAGCAGGATACGTCTGTATGGTTGAGATGTTTGGAATAATAATAATAAGAATTTGTAAATGAAATACTGGAATGTGTGTGTGTGTATGCTTGTCTGTATGTGTACGTAGTGTGGTCGCGTGCCGGGTGGCGCGCTAACAGCTAGCAAATTTATCACTTGGGCGGACCGCTGCCCGCTGCGATGGCCGGCGTAAGTGCTCTAATGTAAATACACCCTAATACGCTCCTTTAAACGTTCAACTGTTTAGCTCCACCAAATTTCTCCACATTTTATTTTATGTACGTATACAATATATGTAGTTTCTTTGTAAATGAAAATATTTTTAATGAGCTAACGAAGTTAAGCGACGTCAAACATAGTATTCGGTTGAATATTCTCTGTAGGTTGAATGTTCTCTGTAGGCCAAAGACTGTACTATTTTTACAAAGTGTCCAACTCAGGGAATGTAATCACATTCCGTGCTGGCAACCGCATACAAAACGACGTCGGGCGCCGTTACGTACCTATGCGTCGTAACCGTAAGCATTAAGCTCCCGACGCTCGTAATAGAGGCAATAACACTCAGACGCGGAAGCAGTTGCCCCTATAATGCCCCGGGTAAACGAATATGCGAGGAAATTGCCGAAGGAGCGGGCGCAGATGTGATTCCGCGCGTCCGGATACTGGCAATCATCAATCTACGCCCCGCGCCGCGCGCCCGCCCGTACGTCACGTTCACAATGGCCGCAGGAAGTTCTTAAGAAGAAAAACTATAGGTCATATCCTTCCTGGGGGGCGGCCAATCGGAAGCCGGCACCAGCTCGCCCCGCGCGCCACCCCGCGAAGGGTTATTCGGTTAGGGCGAGATTTTTCCACGTCCACCCCGAGGCGACGAGTCGTCCGTCGTCCGTGTGGATTATGCGAGAGCCCCTGGACGGGTAGTGAAAAGCTTGAGATGCGTCGCTCTCGGCCGTGCATTATTTATTGGCCGCGTGATACAGATCAGGTGGATCGATTGCTCATAGACCTTATCGATTTCATATTAAATTCGTTTGAATTTGTTTTATTTGGTTAAGATATAAATATTTTATTGCTTAGTCAAAATTTAACCTCATTGGACAAAACCGCGTCAGTGTTTCAAGAAATCGTATTAATAAGGATTAGTACGCCTACCTTACGATAATTGTATGTACTTTAGTTAATTTGGCCGTTTGAGTATCTAAAATCGGATGAAATTCGAACTTTTATTTGACAGGAATGAATAACACTGATTTCCTCATATGTGCGAGTTAAGTAGATAATATTTACAATCATCTCATCTAAATCCAATGGCTGAGCGATACTGAAATATGGAATGTTCAACGTTAGGATTGAATCAATCCAACCAAACGGTACAAAGGGGTCGTTGCTATCGTGAAAATTTATTCTTTTAGAGGTGCTCTGAACGCGGCTGTGAGTTAGCGCCGCGGGCGCCGCTAGCTTGTTACGTAACTAATTTCTGCGCTGCGCCACTTTGCGTAAAATTTCTCTATTATCTAAACGATTTAATGTTCGATTCGGTAGGAGGCGTGTACTTTTACCGGTGTGTTCGAATTTTAAAATATATGGTTGAGTAATTCATAATGAAGTGACCCCTAATTACAATGTGATATCTATTTTCAAATGGCCTTAGGCAAAGCTTAATTACCTAGAGTTCCCCGTGTGTATTTTTTTATGATTGTGACCAATAACATGAACGTAACATCACGCCTGTAATCCCCGAACAGATAGATAGAAGAGTGTAATATGACTCTTACGTTTCACCAGTTATTTTACCGTTCCACTATTGCCTATTCCACTATTGAGTAAATTGCCGTACATCGGGCGCATAATTAGACTCCGAGCCACTATTACAAAATCCAAGTTCAACCCAATACTGCCCGACCCTGGATTTGTACCCAGGACCTATCGATCGGCAGCCGCGCTCGCAACCAGCACGACCCACGAGACATTCAAATAAATAACACAAAGGAATTGTTTCAGGCATTTATACGTTCCAACAGTGATAACGACTCGTGAAAGTGTTTCCGGCGCGGTGGCGCATTGGAGCCGTGAGCGCTGCTCCACTGTTGGTTAGTTAGCTAGCGTACTTTGGTACACGATTGGATTCATTTCTACCTGCGTATATAGAAAATTTTGTTTTTTATTCGATAACACGTCTCGTATTTAAATTTACGAAAACATGGAAGATTCCAGAACATATATTTTTTATTTGGTGTTAAATTTATTTATTACACAGCATCGGAAAGTTACTTTCTTTGTTCTACACTGTTGTATAAAGCGTATGTTCAAGTAGTTGACAAATGACATTACATAATTTCCGGCCTGTATTGGTCCGAAGGAGTAGGCAGACAAGTGTAGTTTCACCACGTTTCACCAGTTACGTTCATTTTACGGTTACATTTACTATTAAGCTCTTTTTATTCAACTCTTTTTATTTTATTGAACTATTTAGTTGGACAGAAATAGATATTTTCAATAAAATATCACCTCGAATCTAAAATACTGTGTATTAAAGAAATATGTTGGTAAAAAATAGGCATAGAGCGAGCGCCGCGGGCGATGGGTCGTTCGTTTGCAAATTCAAATAATAGTGTAACGAGCTGCGGCGAGAGGGCGCGCCAATCGTATTTCGCTTCAATTGTAGAGGTTTTTTTGATCTTTCATTAAATTAGTTGTGGGTTTTTTTATGTCGTAGATTTAAATTAAATATTTAAGTTATTATACCTACATGCCCTTTAGTTTATTTGTCTTCACTACTATTGACAGTATAAAAAAAAATTGTTGTGATATTTTTTAAATAGTAATTTTTAGTAACACTTCCTTACTACGATTACTTATATTGTAGTCGCTGTAGATATACAAAAGTGCAAACGCAACCTTCGTGTCAAACCGAAGAAGAAAGAAAGAAGTTGTAACTCATACTATAGCATTTAAATGTTTATCTATTTTCAAAACTGTTACAAACAAACTAAATCGTATATACAGCTAAAACGAAACTCTTATTGTCACTTGGGTCGCATCGCAAGTGTTATTGTCGTAATGATCCACGATCCGTCCCCCTCGACCCTCGTTATTGTGGCTAATCACGTCACTAATCCTAGTCGGATTACCGCGCGATGCGGTCCCTGAACTGAGACGCGTTCAAATAATGCGGTTGGTGAATTTAAACGCGCGTGTAATGTTGGAATTGGCCGCGCCATGTGCGCCGCCCGCGGCGTCGGCCGTCTGCGCGCGGGCGCGGAGGCGCCGCACCGAGTGTAAATGTGCTCGCAGACGGCGCGAAGCGCTGCTGGATATTTTTATTGGCGCCGTGCTGTAGCTATCAGGCGCTGTACGGGTTACGGTTTTGGTAATGTTGTCTGTTACATTGTCGTGCTTGCGGATTATACTTAGTTCACCGTTGTAAGGGAAATGTCGTTGTGGAACATTCCAGAAAAGGAATCGTTAGTTCAGTTGAGTTTAGTTTCATGGATATTCATTTAATATTTAACTAGTGTATACTTCGTATTTACATGGATATGTTGTGTACCACACTCCTCTGCCTACTTCTTCGGGGATTACAGGCGTCAGTTTGCATTTGTTATGTTTTCTTCATACTTCATTGGAAACGTGTTTTTGATAATCTTTTTATAAAGATAAAATATTTTTTCTGGTCATGCACGCTAAGTGCATTTCAGACGAAATTTGGTTACACGAGTTTACATTTTACATACAGTAATTTTATGATTTTTACGTAACCGCCACGTAGGTACAAGGAAAAATACCATTTTGTTTTTCAAAAATTCACCATAAGAACAGCTTGTATCTATTGTACAATAACTAGTAATTTGACAACTATTGAAACAATAATCTTAGTATGTTTTTAAAGGACCCTTTTATCGTTCCACTAATAATAATAATAATAATATTGTTTATTTCCACAAAACGAACATCTCTTCTTAGTTTAAAACACATAAGTAGTACATATATTGTATATAAAATCAAGAATTAAGTTGAACAGTAGTACCCATTATAAGATTTAACTTGTGTTATGGATACTAGCGCTCTCGTAGTCACATTTATGCATGCAAATACAAATACAAATACATACTGCTGAACACAGAATGAGAGGCTTAAAAGCCAGTCTGCCACGATGGCCAAGCGCAGGTTGGCGGAATTCACGTCTTCAGAAAAAAAAAAAATTTGAACTTTAAGATGCGCAGGTTTCCTCACGATATTTTCCTTCACTGTTAAAGCAAGTGGTATTTGATCTTAAAACGCACATCTTGTAACGAGGCGCGGGTCGGGTTTTGAAACCGGGCCACTGGAGTGGGAGGTTGAATTTGTAACCACTAATCTATCACTGCTATATATCTTAGTATGTAGAGACTAAGATTGATAAAATATATGCACAACTTCACGACGATAATACTGTTCTCTCTGGAATTGTAATCATCTCGTTGCCTTGAAGTTGTGTTTTGTATTTGAGTAGTTTGTCTTATGTACCTTGTTATGTAATATAGATTCTGATATTCAGTTAGCTATACTAGGCCATTTGGTGTTGAGTGGCTAGGGCGCCCTATAGAGATAGGGCTGATCACGAATATGTAACATCACGCCTGTAATCCCCAAAGAGGTATGCCGAGGAGTGTAGTACACTTCCACGTATCACCAGTTACATTCATGTCCCAGTTTACAATATGCGGTGAGACTATTGCCATACTTCATAGTATACATACTTTTAGTCAGTAAGTATTAAATGAAAATAGGCCTATTACTGCACGTGAGGCGAATTAAAGGTAGCAAGTATGAAGTTACCTTTAGTATGCGTGCTAATTGAACAGGTGACAAATGCATTACATTTTCTCAAGTTAGACTGCCTCGTTGGTCGTGTTGGTTGCAAGCGCGACTCAAGCGCCGATCAAGAGGTCCTGGGTTCGATTCCCGGGTCGGGCACTATAGAATTTTTCTAATTTAGATTTTCTAATAGTGGATTTGTGCCCGGTGCATGGCAATAGGCTCATCACCTATTCCATAGAGGGACGTAAATGTAACTGGTGAAACGTGGGAGTGAACTACTCTCCTCTGCCTACCTCTTCGGGGATAATTGGCGTGATGTTACGTATTTTCTCAAATGATGAAATTCTCACCATGAAGTTTATACGGTCATCAATACTTTTCAAAATAGTATTGTTTTAGTAACAATTGCTTCATATTCAAATAAGTATTGTCCTGGATGACCAAATGAGTAAAAATCAATCAATCAGTGAATAAATTTATTGTAGTTAAATATAATCTTGCAGTATGTAGATACATACTGTAAGGTTGGCAATCTGTTCGCCTCGACGAAAATCAGCTGGCAATTCGTAAAATAATCCAATAATCGTTTGTAAAACTGCAACTAGACCACTAGTCAGCTATTCAGTCTAGTGTCGATTTATGATCGACAAATAGTTTCTAAAACCTCTACTCGCCAGCTCGAAAGGCAATCAGGAATCGGTTTGTAAAAACGATTATTTTTAAAGTAGCACGTTGTCACGTTCATTACAACTCGCTCGCCACAAACTGCATCATAAAAAGCAACATCTCATGCAATTTTCAATTAACCCTCGGCACCCGCTCGTTTGCCCGACAGGGCGCGCTCGGAGCGGTGGCCAGCCTGGCCCTTTCAGTGCTGTTTGCGTTAATCAGATAGGGTCGTAGCAATATGCCGCTTGTTTGTGTTAGCACAAAAAGATTATTACCGCAACGCTTGTGTTGTGCAACTGTTGCTTTTAGTGGCCGTCGCCTCGGGCCAGTGCCGCTCCAGCATGGCGATGTTGCTTATTGGGTCCGTCGTGACACCAATTCTCTTCAAGCGCCCGCGCTGAAACGTCTCGAGAAGCTCGTTACCTAAATGTAACGTGTTGGTGACGTACAAACTACCTCCATTTTATACCGGAAGTGATCAATTTAGTTCTGAAATCGAAATGAGCTGGATATTGGATAAAAACCTGGGGTCACTTGCAGTAGTTAGACTGTATACTTTTTCATAAATCTACATACCTTGTCGAAACGCAATTCAAGGGAGCGAAAAATTTTGAAGACTTGTTCTTATTTTGTTTATACATAGTTTCAAATGAAAAATAATATAAGTAGGTAATTTGTAAGTACTAAAATGATTGTCTCGTTGGTCGAGTGTTTACTAGCGCCGATCAGGAGGTCCTAGGTTCAAACCCGGATCGGTCGGGCAATATTGGATTATTGTAACTTAGATTTTCTGGTAGTGAGTCATAGTCTGCGCAGTGCATGGCGGTAGGTTCACCACCTAATTCATAGTGAGTCGTAAACGTAACTGGTGAAACGTGGGAGTGTATTATTTATTCCTCTACCTATCTCTTCGAGGATTACGCGCGTTATGTTACATTACTAGAGTTAGGCTTTCACCTATCTAAATAAAAAGCTAATTCTTTCATTTTACATGTTACTATACTGACACACATATTTCTAATTATATCCGTTTATAATGATCGTTCAAATAATAAGCCGCATATATGGAGCTTAAAAAAGGGTAAATTTAAAATAAGCGGCAAAACCTTTTAAATATCCACTTTATTTTTCCATAATTTACACACACACACACTCACATACACATACGCGCGCAAAACTCAAGGCGAGGTGCTCTTACGTAAATTACGTTTGAAAAACGATTTGTTACTCAAGTTCGAATTTAGAACGTGATACTTCCCGATGGGAGAAATGCTGATCGATCGCCTATCAGTGTCAATTGAGAATTAAAAAATGAATTTCGTCCATGATATTAGCGAGTTTGTTGGGTGTCTATTGAATTTTCGGAGGAGGATAAAAAATTCTTGCGCTGTTTATATTAATTTTATTCGAGTTTTCCGTGCGTCGATATATTCTTGCTGCGAATATCGATTTAAACAGCTTATTGTAATTAAACTGAAGTATATTAATTGCCCTTTTCTTGTCATCTTTTTCGAGATATTAGGCTCTTATTATTAGGCTTCGTCGGCCGCTAGAAAAATTAAAACTACTTACATACATATGTACGTATAAAGTGACATACACATTTCACACGCTTCATGAAATGTTTAAGTTATCACTTGGGACTATTGCCTGGTCATTTACTATTTATTATCTTCATATACAATGAAAGTATTCATAATTGTTAAGTCAACATCAGTTGACCGGTACGTCAGCTTATTACTTTGGCAACCGACAAAAAGCAACCAAATAGACTATGTAATAAAAAGACAAGTGACATTGGACTTAAGCGAGTAACTATCCCCACTTAGACGGGCATGTATTTCATTCCACTTACCGTAGTGCCTTCTTGAATATTTTATAGGCTTAAAGGCTATATTTACGAGGGTCAGGCCACTGATACTTTTTTTCTACGCATTTATTATTCGCCATGGATATGAAATGGAAACATCCGCAACTGCCATTATTGCTGACGTTAATATCGTTGAGGATGCAAAGAGGTATGATTAGTCATCTATTGCAGACATGACTCGTGTGTTAAGTCGGCTACAGTAGCGGTATAGGTTGTCAGCGTACCGTAATTACGTCCTACAGAGCGCGCAGGTATGTCTTTTATATGAAATGTTGGAGAGTGTTAAACTTTTCTGTCATTGATATCTTTGTGCATCAGGTATATTTTAATAGAGCAGTTTTCATAGTGTAATGGAATTTAATATTTAATATTAAATTAACGAAATATTTCAGTTTGTTCTTAATCAGTGATGCAAGTAATTGATTGTTATATCGATACCTAAATTTATCACAGATCTGACTGTGTACCGTTTATTAAATCGTGGTGTTTTTTTTAATCCAAATGTAAATTTTAGTCACTGTTGAATCTCATCACGATTAATGAGCTGCGAGCTTTAAATGTGTTGTTGTCGTATGCAATATAATTCAAGCTCAAATACAATTCCCGTTTTTCCATATGAATTCATGAAACAGCGTAATTTTTCAGCGTCGCACCGTTTCCCTCGAGTTAGAACGAGAGTGTGGCTTGAAAGACAAAAACGTAGGTTTTAAAAATAGGTCTTATGTGTAGATGTAAAAAAAGCTCATTGTTGCTTACACCACATTTGCATTTGTCTAAAACACACAGAAACATATAGAATCTAACAAATGAAGGTACTCAGTGAATCGATTAGAGCGATTTCTTTCAGTCAATCCGAATATACTGAGAGAAACTGAGAGATTATGAAGAAATTTGGTAAAACGAATTGAAAAGAATCGGTTTCGGTCCTAGCGAGAAGATGGTTTTTCTGTATACATTAGTTTTTTTCTAATACGTTTGCGAAGAAAACTAATTTTTATTCATAAGTATGCTAATCGCAATCATCACATGTTTAGATTAATACAGCAAGGCAATGATATTATTTTTCGTTTACGTTTTTGGCCAAGTAAATAACATTGTATTGTCTTGTGTTTTGTCTAACTTCTGATCTATTATACTTTCAATATGGTACTTTAAGTAATGTAATAATAATAATGTTTAGCCTCGTTGGTCGAGTGGGTGCGACCGCGACATCAAGTGGTACTGAGTTCCAATCACGGATCAGTTACTATTGGATTTTTCCAAATTAGAATTTCTAGTCCAAATTTTTACTAGCGGCTCGAGTTGGGACTTGTGCCTGCTGTATAGCAATAGGCTCACCTCCATTTACATAGTGGATCGTAAACACAAGCGATTTAACGTAGGAGTGTACACTTCTTTACCTACCTATCTCTTAGGTAATACAGGCCTGATGTTACGTTTTACACACGAAATATTTAATAGCAGAAATAGAATAATGATATTCAAAAAACTATAATACTCTGCGCTTGATTAAAAAAGTCGAACGTGTGCGACCACGTCGTTAGTTTTGCTTACGGCGAGATCACCGTCAATTTTTTTCTCATATAACTTTGGAAACAAGCGTCGCTAGTTCCAATGCGGCTCGTAAACACAATAACGCATAAGCGCGGGGAGTTTTCTATTTACGGCCGGGAACAAATAAGCGGGTACCTATCGGGCGAGGCCGCGCCGGCCCCGGGGCCTTCGAGTCGAACGAAACAATGAAAAATGACCGGCGGAAAATTGTGAGGATTCGAAGCGATCCGTGCCGCGATACAATCCGATCCCGCTTGAGAAGTCAGGGCTGCGGACTCTTGACATGGGGATATTATATTTTTTCTCATCATCTCTTATTTTTTTATTATTAAT
>DWDU01004108.1:0-11035 GCA_018245575.1 Jemadia suekentonmiller
CTGGTGAAACGTGGGAGTGTTCTACACTCCTCTGCCTACCTCTTCGGGGATTACAGGCGTGATGTTACGTTTTTTATTTTAATTCAATTAGTGAGTCCTATAGATTATTTGCATATTTTAATATTCTATCTATTGCATACATATACTTATTTTTAATTAGCCATCGCGCCATTTGCGCCAGGCATGGCCTTCAGAAACTATATATAGGTACCTATGTAGTTGCCCGATCTGATTAACCCAATTCAATAACTTTCGTCGTTCACGCGTTGTTGACGTGATCGATGGAAGTGGGGATGCATTTTACTTTTTTACTTAGAATTACAAATTACCTATTATAATATAAAACAGATTTTTAGTTTACCTTTATGTCACTTTTCGACCTACTAATTATACAACCAGTGCACAATCAATCTCGAGCGAACAGATGACTGAGCTACATTTCCACTTTTATTTTAGTATTTGGCCCGATTGAACATCGGTGTCGTATAGCACGACATAAGCCGAGTCTGGGCCCTTTCAGATGTTTGCTGCAGCACAGAATTCATCTGTAAATGATATTTCTAGATTAAGATCTAGATCTCTATATTTTATTTGTCGTTTGTGTCTGAAATCTGAATAAATGTTTTCTTTTTTTCTTTCTTTCTTCTTTCCATTAAGCACGTTTATATAAATACAGATTAAATAAATAAATAAGAACACTATATTTTAATTTCAATTATTATTCAGCAAGTTTGTTTTTATTTGGGCAGGCGTAACGTCAGGCGTCAGTTTACCGACGTCATTCATTGTTTACGTAAGATAGATTATTTTTACGTAAGACAGATATTAAGTAAGTATTATTGGTTTTTTTGTGTTACAGTTAAACACCTATCTTATAAAAGAAAAGCTGCCTCAGGAGACGGCTAACCTTCAAAAGGAGTTGAATATCATGCAGTTAATAGCAACAGAGCAGCACCCCACTCGCTCCGATTTAGTTGTAGTTCAGGACAAGGTAATATGTAGTTAGGGGAGGGGTATTTGGAGCTTATTCGGGACATCGAGGAAAATCGAGCCTTGATTTACGATAGCAATTTGTACAAATAACTCTCGATTCTCGAACATTCTTTCACCGTCATGATTAACGCTTTTTGTGAAGTAATTACAACTACGCCCTCAATATATTGGATAATGCTGTAGTAGAGTTTATTTTTTTTATTTCGATTTCTTACCAAACTTCGAGGTTAATATTGCTTTCTTCAAAAGTAGGACGTATGATATTTAGGACATGCTATAATAACATTAATAGGCTGATAAGAGCGGTAGATACGCAAATCAGCAAATATTGAATCTCCTTTACATTGTATTAATATTATTATATAATAAACATAGAAATAATATTATTATAAGTATAAAATGTGTAAACTGTTAAATAACTAAAGAAATTCAAGTTAAATCACATAGGTATACCTATGTCCTCTGAGAATGCAAAATATGTCCAGTATGACATGTTTTTACCGTTTGAAAACGTTGACAACCATAATAATTTTCCGAAATATCGTTATTATAAATATGCCATATCGAAATATAGTAGAAAATACTCATAGATATTTTCCAATAACAGATAAGTGCGGTGAACGGTGAAGTGGAGCAATTGGTGCAGCGTCGGCTCGCGGCGGCGAACCCTCAAGAAGACAAGTTAGCGCCGTTTCGCCAACAGGCGGCGGTGATTCGCCGCAACAAGGACGCGAGCGCGAGCCGCGTGCACGAGCTCGCGGCGACGCTCAAGGACCACGAGGCCACTCTCGCCGATTTACAGTCTCAGGTACATATTGGAGAATTACTTTGTATCAGACAGAAAACTTTGTTTACTTTTGTATTTATTCCTGTTTATTTATCATATTAATCAATATTATTTGTTTCCCAAACAAAAAAATAATATGTTCACAAACAAATTACAACACTTCTGTTTGTTCTGTCTTACACCGCTAATCTGTTCGTAATCACAGCTTTATAGGTCCGTGGGAAAATAATAGCAAAAATAGGTATAGTAAAGTAAATTTTATATCAGATAATGACATAAGAATCTTTGTAAAGTTGAGAGTAGGTCGGTACCTATACCTGGTTGTTAAAACTTATATCACCTCATATCTACTTAATCTACTTTACTCTAATTTAATGTATTATTTATACAACTGTAAGTGCAGCAATAATTCGATAATTTTGTATCTAATCCGTTGTGAGTGTAATTGTATATACATACACACATACATACACAAACACAGCTCACGTACATGGACAATTAGTTATTATTAACGAAACACTTCATTATAATGTGTTATTATCAATGTAATCCGTATTGGCCATAGCATTATTATTAAATCATTGTCTAATATTGTATGCAGGTATATAACGCAGTTCAATTACCAAATAAATAAATAAATAAATAGGTAAATATTTCTTTTTTCTCTAACTCTGATATTAAAGTCGTCCAATTCAGTGGGCTTTAGCATTCACTATCATGATAGTTGTAGGTTCCGACTGACATCAGCGCGAGGCATCGATAAAATGGAACGTTTTTCCAATTTCTAGTTATCGGGCATGACGTCGCAGTGTTGAGAGATGAACCTCGAACGATTTCTGCTTTATTGTCTTTAAAATTATTATTCGTAAACCCTTCACTATGAGAAGACAATTAAGATAATAATCTTGCAAACCTGGCTGTTTATTTAGTTGTTTAAAAATCAAATAAAACGACATGAATACTTTTGTAATATTTGTTTATTCAGGTGCGCCAAATCCTTGGGGATATGGTGCTCCGAGGGGAAGAGCTCAAGAAATATGTCAATTCCTTGCGTACAAAAAGCACTGTCTATAAACGACAAAGAGCAAATCTGTCCACTTTTAAGGTATTGATATCGTAAATGATATATATTAATTGAGTATATGAATAAGTATATAATTAATTGTGCTACTCATTTTACAGGTCGAAGCGGAAATTTTGACGAGAACACTTCAAATTTTAGGTGTTCACGATCCAACAGTAGAAATGGCTCTTGTTAATCATAAAAAAATGATAGTAGATGATGACGATATAATTGAGAAAAAAACGAATAAATCTTCAGATCTAACGAAGAAGTCTTTACATGAATTATCCCAGGTGCCTAATGTATTTTTTAAGCTTTATGATGGTAGCATGAAATACAGTAGTGGAGATTTAATTAAAATACTTTTATTGCTTCTTAACTTCAAAAAACTTATTGTTTATAATGTTATCGATAAACCACCTCACGATCTTGAAAATATTTTAACTTTAAGGTTGTCGCACAAACTGCTCAAAAATTATCTCAGGTACGTTTAGAGATCCAGCCATTAGCAGATAAAATAAAACCCACAAAAGCAGAATTTCAGGCGATTCAACAGCAATACGAGCAAAAGAAACGTGTGTACGAAGCGACTTCTATTAATATAACATCGCAAATGGAACCGCTAAAGAATCAAGTCAAGGAGTTGACTGATCAACTGAACAGTAAAGAGCTTGAATGGAAAAACTTGCGGCAAAAAATCACAAAAGCAGAAAGTTTACAAGAAGTGGTAAAGTTGGAAATGAAAAACTCAATACAGTCCCCGCGGAAACCTTCGAAAATGGAAGTGTTGATGAAAAGAGTCACTGATGAGGAAGAGATTGTCAAGAATTTAGAAAAAGTATGTTTTATATGACAATATGTGTATATTGTGTAAATATGCATTGTGTAAATGTGTATTTAAAAAGACGTTTGTACATTTACATATGTATATAAGAAACTTTTGTAGAGATTGTGGCAAAATGGCGGCTATAAGCGTTTTTTATTACGTGCCTTCTCTGATTATGATTAAAAACGTAACATGACGCCTGTATTGAGGCAGAGGAGTCTAGTATACTCCTGCGTTTCACCCTTATGTTTGTCCCACTTTGGAATAGATAATGAGTAGGTATATTGCAATACTTCGGACACATATCCAGACTCTGAGCCACTACTACAAAATCTAAATTAGAAAATTTCAGTAGTGCCCGACCCGGGAATCGAACCCAGGGCCTCCCGATCGGCAATCGCACTTGCAACCAACACGACCAACGAGGCAGTCAACGTAATGTGCATGTACGTTAAAAATTAGTTTGGATGCCTACATTAGTTCAAGTAGTAGATAATTACTCAAACTCTGCTCGACGAGACTATCGCTAGCAATTAACAGATTACAATTTAGAGTGACGACGAATGCGACCTAGTTTCGCGTTGGTATCGTTCACGAACGAAGATAAAATTTCGCATCACGCTTGGTTGAATATTAGCTTGTTATTATTATGTTTTTTGATTACAGGAACAACAGGCCATCAGTTCTCGGCATGGGGTAGTGGAGGAGCAAATTAAATTATGGGGAAACACGCTTCAACTGTTGCGCTGTAAAATGCGGGCCCGTACTGAGCCGGTAGCTCGTCAAGAGCGCATGCATATCACGCAACACTCGCAAATGCTGACGCTGACATAAATATTATCTGAATGTATTTTTTTTTTCTTACATTCACATAAATATATTGCACAGTTTTTAAAAAAATTTCCTGTTTGTTATTCTCATCGTTATTAAATAAAGTTTGTAATACATAATATCAGTGTGTAATACAGGTAAACGATGTTAATAAAATATCACTATAAAAATATTTTTTGTTCTTCTTTTTTCTTCTTGTTATGACTGCCTCCTTAGTTCGGTGGTGGCAATGGCGATTGCTGATCGAAAGGTCCTGGGTTCTGTCCCCGAGCCGGGCAAAGTATTTGGATTAAACTTGAAAGTACCAGTAGTAGCATGAAGTCGGGGTTTCTGCCCGGCGTATGGCCGTAGGCTCAGCCTCTGATGATGGGACCTATAGTAACTGGTAAATCATTGGAGTGTACTACATTTCTATACCTAACTCTTTAAGGAAATACAGGCCTACGCGATGTTGAGCTATTTTCCTTTTATAACTTTATCACGTTTTGTGTTTAATTTATTTAGAAATCGCTCCCCTGATTGAGTTAATTCTCATTCTTTCCATCGTCCGTCATGCCGCTGCAAACGTTAATTTGCAATGTAGATGAGAGTCTCCAGCGCTGTGTGGAAGTCACGTTCCGTTTCTATATGTCACTATATCGTATTTCTATTGGCGGGTAAAATTGGATTTGCTATTTTCATTCTTATAGGACTTGAACACAGTAAAAAATGTTATAAACTTACTTAAAATTATTTAGTATGCTATAATTGCAATTAATTTTATGAACTCTACTGGAACGACATCGGAAAGATTATTCGTTATTCAGCAGTGGGATGTTGAATAGGTAATCAAGCTATAGGAACGTGTAGTTACAGCAATCAGAGATCATTTTGGTGATGACAATAGCGTTTAATAGTTTTTAGTTAGACTTATTCCCGTGTATTTGTTTACTTCGTGTATCTTCTATGAGAATGAGTATATTTAATGACCGTAAAAACTCTTTATAACCACCCTAAGAAAAAAGGTTAACCCGCGCATATCGAGACATTCATAAATTCTACAAACATGTATGTGTTCATTATGGAAATTGCTCTAGCATCTGGCCGAGTTTGCTCTGAGTTGTCGACTCTGTAATATTTCATCGTAAATAGGCGGCTTTTTACGCTTGAGCGACCTACGGACCCTTTCCACTGTTAGGGGAGCTTCCTGTTCGACCCAGAATAATATCTGAAATCAAAGCCCACATACCGTACGATACGAGATAGGACGCTAAATGTCGGTTTCTTTTCGAAGAGAAGCAACAAAATCTTTCAGTTGACGTGTATTACATATCTTTATATTAGATACCTTTATTTTCCCTTGCAATATGGCATAGAAATTATTTGATATACATAACGCTAATATATCGAATATAAATCGTTAATATATCAATTAATCGTTATTTTTAGAGAATTGATAACTACTATTTTAAAGCAAGTATTTTTTTTCGCAATCGCGACCAAATTTACTTACCTACGTCTTAAACCGGTACTATATAAAATATATTTTTCGACTAAATAATATGTTGGTATATAGGTACCTAATTTAACTAAACCATTTTATTCAAATACAGAATACGGCCTACGAACTTAACATTTTAGCCTGAATAGGGAAATAAACAAATGACTTAGACTACACCCTGGACTTAACAAGGGAGAACTAATCTAAGGACAATTTCCAGAAAACGTAAAGGTCCCACCTTAATGTCTTTATTACCCACCTAATGACCTGTGTGTCGATAACCCCGTTTTTTTGCATAGTCACATTCTGCAATATTTACTTTACATAATTAGTAATAAAGGTGGATTTAAATTAAAAAGTCACTGCTATAATGAAAGAAATTGCAACTGACACGAAGCAAAGGTTTAATATTCACACAGTTATAATTAGAAATTATGTCGCACGCGATTTTTCTAGGCGTACCGTGTTAAGTACGAGGTTATTTTTCAGCTTTTAATAGCTTGAGTTAACGGAATTCTACAATATTTATGGGGGCGGGTGCCTAAATACTCAGGCTGTGTAGCACGACGACTTTCAGACAGCCTTGAGAAGTTATAGTTGTTAGACAAAAAACAGGTAAATGTTGTAGCGGAACAGCATCTACTCGTTGGACAGCATGGACTGTAGTTAAGGAAGTGTTTAAGACGAGTCCCCACAAAGCGAAATACCGACTATCTTACCCAAAATTTAACCGCAGACTTTCGAGTCGTAAATCACTAAAGTTTGGTTGAAACAAAATTAATTATCGACGTTGAGATAGGGAGAAGATTTTATATTGGTGATAACATACTAATGTATTGTTTATTATCAACTATACTAACTACTTTGAACCATTGTTATCTAATGTTAATACTAAGAAAGGGAGCGTTACGTCCTAACTGAAGCACAGTATCCCTTAAAAATTAGCCATCTACCTTTTCTATGTAACTTCACATCATTTTATGTAATGTGTCAGTTGAATGCATTTCTGATTTTTGTTCTATTTGTTATCGGCAAGAATACCGTATGTATAACATGAAATACATATATAGATGTCTGTTAAAACAAAATAAAGGATTGAAAAATGTGTTATTTTATTAACTAAGTTCATGAATATTTTTCTGATGACACTTGGTAAATTTCACAAAGGTGGGATCGTGCTTTTTAAGACAATACGTCGTCCGAGTAATCTCCTTGTAATCTCAGAAGGATTAATTAGGGACAATGGAGTACTTTTCGGGCAGTGAAGTAAATCTTAATGCTGTCATCCGCTTACAGCTATTCTACCTTATTTCAAGGAGAGATGGAATTAACAGTGTTTATCGCAACTCTTATGTTTTTCTAATCATTAAAGTTAAACAGGGTCTATATCTTGGACCGTAGTATTTACAGCCACAGATTTGCGATACTTGATTGTATATAATAGTGATAAATGTGAAGGAATAAAAGGAAATGTCAGGAAAACTTTTGTTATTATCTTCATTTCAAAGTCTATAGGAACAGGGTGCGTCGCAAGCAGTCGCCTACTAATGAGTTTGGGGTTACCGCTAAAATATCGACAAAGTTATTGCTATCCAAAATGTCTTACTGATTTAAAGTACACGTTTTTTGTTAAGTGAAGTCATGGAAGTATCTCTACACAATGAAATGGGAAAAATTTTCATAATGCCTAATTATAGTTATGTGATAAACCAACTAGTAACCCGGATCACGTATACATACGTATACATACCTACATGCCTACTGTCAATAAGCCGCGATATGTGCGAGTATAATACATTCTGCTGCCAACCTCTTCGAGGATTACAGGCGTGAAGTTACGTTTACGTCGTGACTTTTTACTGTTAATTAATACGAAGTACCTCTTGTTGTTTTACAAGTAGAAATTTAAACTAGAAATTTTAAGTAGAAACTGACTGTAAACTGACCGTAATCATTACTGTACTAATGTAGATATATTGCGAAAAATTTATATCAGTCAAATGAGTAAAGGGTAAGCGTCTCTCTTTTGAGGGTCTAATCTATTACATCGCGCTCACGAATCATGCGACGAACCACAACCAGTTTTTGCACTCCCATGGCCATTATTCTTTATGCCAATGTTAAAGAAGTAAAAAACCTCTTATTTATGCGAAAAGTGGACGATGTTATCGCGAATAGTGCGTTGTTTTTATTTAGTTTGACAATAAAAGAATTTTTTTTCAAAATATGTCATTTATAAGGAACATAAAAATAAAATAATAAAAAAATGTCCTAGCTACAGCAAGAGTGTGCTTCGGCTACAAAATTCTAAGTGGAAATACCCAGCGAATGTCGGGTAGATACGGTTTAGTTGTGGAACTCATTACGAAGCTGTCTGCTCGAAGGCAGTCAGGCAGAGTTTGGTGTAATGAGTGGCAGCCGAAGCGAACTGTTCTGCTAAAATGCAAATATATGGCTAAAATGGTTTGGTATTACTTTGTTAGTAAACAAATCTAGTATCTTATGAAATGAACGGTTCCTATCATTGCCGTAACCATTTTGATCGATGAGAAAAGGCCTATTAATATACCTATTGGCAAGTATGAAGGCGATTTAAAACGGCAGTGTAACAATAGAGCCGTACAAGTTTTTGAGTGATATAAACGAACTGCACTCAAAAGCGTTCTATGAAATAATCTTCATCAAAACTAACATAATAAAGTAATGAAAAATGGAATTCTGGAAAACAACCATTTCAGTAGAATATAAGCTTTATGAAGATTTGTTTTATTCTCTTAGAGAATTAAACTAACTTCCAGTATTAAAATAATTGAGTTTTGATATTCTCATAAAATTCCTATGAATTTTGTTATTCCAAAAAATATTCTTATGTCCTTAATGATCTCGCTACATGGGTGAAGCTTGCATCATAAGTATGCATAAGATGCGTGACGCTTGCGGCATTCTGACTTTGCATGAAATCCACGAACCGAAAGCCGTTATACATCAAGCGCCGGAACCAATGAACTTGCGGATTCCAATAAGGACTCAGTCACTCCAATAACTCCCAAGCTATTCTCCCAAAAGCGGTTTGCTGAAACTTTCTTATATTTACTTTATTTAGACGTGACAGGATCGAAGACGCGCACAAAAAAACGCCCGCCGGCATAGCTGTCAGAGAAAGTGATAAGTCTGGAAAAAATATTGAAATTATCAATTTTATGTAATGTAGACGTTAATCGAGATTGAAGGGCTAATAGTAGATAACCACAGATATACTGTTAGCATTATAGCATCATTTTTTAGTACGTATTTTCCTCTTCTTGATCTTTGGTAATACTTTTGCACAAATTGAAAATAATATTGCAGCAGTTTCAAAGCTGGAATAATGTAATCGTTTTGGTTATTGTTTTAATTAGGTCTTGTGCTGTACACCCTATTCCGTTTGAAAGTTGTCATGAAATCTTTTAAATTTAATGCGCATAAATAATAACTAATACACTTGTAGCAAATATTTTACAATCTACTTAATTGAATTAAACCGTTACCCAATGCAATGATAAACCTTATAAAAATGTGTTATTTTCATAGCAAGCACGCAATATATCCAGTTTAGAAGAGCAAAAAAAGGGGAATGACAGCCTTTGAATATAATAAGATGGCTATTGGACCCCCTCAGAGCGGATCGACACCCAACAATAAAGGAATGATCGATGTACGGTGCTGTTGACAAACTATCCACACATGGAGCTTGCGTAATATATATATAGTAAAGAATTAGAAAATACATAATTTGTACTTTTTCTATTCCATGTTCCATATTCTACATTCTTAATTATGAAATAAAATACAATTCGTTAAATACAATTCATTTGGTAGGTCGATCATTTGACTAAGGAAAATGATAGGGCGGCAAAATAATGTGCAAAGTAAGCAGGTTGAAATAAAAACCCTTTAAATGTCACCCCTATTACGCCTACCTTTAACCGAATGCTGAGATAAGATAAAAATAACGATTGTAGAAAAAAAGTAGTATTTTATGACTATGCCAAGTCATATCACGTTAACGTTAAATGAAAGCCCGAGTCATAGAAGTGTAAAATGTAGGCACAATACATTAATATTGTAATTAAGAATGTATGGCTAATAGCGATTGTAATCAACGGCAATGAAATAAAATATTTAATTTCAGTTTAAGATTTTCACAATTTGTAAGTGTTATAAGGTTTTGTAAGTGCGTACCAATAAAGTATGAGTGAAAATTTACATATTTGAGTTTTAACCTCAGTTTGAATGTATTGCGGCTTTGACGAGGTTCTTGGGTCGGTTTACAAAGCCTTTAAACAATCGTGGCAGTCAACTTAAAGCTCGAGTTACAAACAGATCCACGACTAAAAGACACCGTGATTTTAAACTTTCGTTTCGAATTTCAAAAGCTTTAAGACTCGTAACTGAATACGCCATTATTGATTCTCGCTTTTATTGATGTTACTACACATATACATATATATGCGCCCGTATTCATCAAAGTTGTTTTGTTTACTGTATTTTGCGCGCCTCTAAAATGAATGTACTCGTATCTACATAATTATTATATGTATGTGTGTCAGAGACGGTCATTAGTACGGACGTAAAACGAAACACAGCACGATACTAGAGACGGCAGCACCGTCGCGATGACGACGCTACTTTTGCTAACTTCGTGCTACAGCAGAGCCTAGCGGTGGAAGGACGTTGCGTGGTGACTCACTTCTCACTTCTCATTGTACCTTTGTAGAGAACGGTCTCCGTACACTAGGAACTGTTAATCGTTCCCTTTTGTCGGTTGCCGTGTGGTTCTTAACAATAATTTGTAAACCGTTAATATAAAAAGTGGTTATAGTGTGCTCGCTGTTCCTCTTTGTTCGAATATCCTGGTTACACGTTCTAGCTATGCCTAAAGATGGCGCTGGTAGCGCTCTTGATCCGACATATATATTAAACTATATGAATAGATTTGTTTATTAAACGTAACATCATCACGCCTATTATCCCCGAAGAGGTAGGCAGAGGAGTGTAGAACACTCCCACGTTTCA
>DWDU01004109.1:0-11034 GCA_018245575.1 Jemadia suekentonmiller
GTCAAAAGTAGAACAAAAGTTAAAACCGGAGATTGTAATAAACTTTTTCTTGCAATGGATTGACCCTGGAAACTTGTACCCGGATGATGAAGTTAATAAAAAGGTGAATTATAATTTAAATTATGATAATTTAACTGCTCCCCTAGTGTGCGCCGTCACGCCCTGTCCTCGGCTTGGCGCATCCAGCTTCTGCCTGCAGCTTGCCGCAGGTCATCAGTGCACCCAACCGGCGGACGTCCTAAACTATTTTTGCAGAGCCGCGGTTTCCACTCCAGTACTTACTTAATCCACCGATTGCTCGTTACTCCACACACATGACCAGCCCATTGCCACTTCAGCGTACTACTCTATAGTGCTATACAATTGGTTTAATAAATTTTCAGATTGATATTCTTGTTGGGCAAGTGAAAAGAATTTTGGAAAGGGGAAAAAAATCCTCTGACGGATGCCATTGTAGCGTGAAGTTCATCATGCTCACCACGTACTATGTCGTATTCAAAGAACGGCACATAACTCTCACGACCGCCGCAGATATTGAATCGATTAATATTCGAAAGGTAAGCGAAACATATAAAAGATAAACATAGATATTAGGGAAAAACAGGAATTCCAAAGATAAACATTTTTTTGTAACATCTTCAATATGAAATATTATGTAATAAAGTGTTTAAAATTCTGAATAATTCATTACTTTTTGTTAATTGGTTTATAAAAAATGTAAGTAGTTAATTAACTATTAACTAACTATTGTTTCAGGTGATTGATAACAGATACGGCAATATGCTTGTTGTTGCCATCATATACCAAGCTGTCGCCAAACGCGTTGGAGCCGATTGTGATCTCATAGTACTGCCGGGCTATTTCTACATCCAGTGGCTGGACCACTGCAATCCCAAGGAACCTGAGCCCTACGTCATCGACCTGGACACGGGCGAAATTATCCCGAAACATCAATACACTCAAAACGACTATATATGGGGATACTCTCCGGATCATTTACTGCAGTTTATATATTCCTTGTTCATAGTCACTATGGGAGAAATTAGGAACTGGTAAAGTTTATAACATAATGATATTTTATTTATATATGGAACAAGATTGTAAAGGGTTTCAAGAACCATCTTAGGTGCCCAAACCAGCGTCATCTGCCAGTGGTGCACCGTACTGTACTACAGGCGAGGTTCTATTATCACAATAACCCAAGCCTACAAACCTCGTGGCGGCTTGCCTTACGAAATATACTCACAACTTGGCCAATATTTTCTAATGCATCTAGTTTTTATTTGTTGTCTATTGCCTAATAATAACCTTAAGAAAATGTATAACTCGGAAGAATTTTGTCAGTTATCATTACGTCACAACTGTCAAATTAAATAAGGTTTATACTTTCTTCCACTTCATGCTGTAGTTACGATTCCCAATTCAGTAATTAGACTTGAACTACTACAAACGAGAACTAGTCTTTAGATTGGAGTTGGTCTTAAGATGCATATTACTAATTAACTACATGTCTTTTAATAACATGTTACTAGTTATTAAACAAATTACATTGTTACATGCAATGTTTTATGAGATACCTAAGTATATTTCTCTTTTAACACAGGCACACGCAAAATGCTTTGCATTTAGTGGACTTCTTAAGCTCCCGTAACGATCACACCAATTATCGGATGCATACACCATACAAAACCTACAATAACTATTTGATAGAGCACGCCCACACATTGGTGCAGTGTAGTGACCTAGACGTCAGAAAGGTAAAGTAAATTAAACAGTACTGTATGTTAATGTAAGTAATTATTTTACATCTAAAAATATAGCAAAGCTAGCAGCGTTTACTTTTAAATTTTCTATCCAAATACTCGTCATAAGCCTTGTTAACTATTAGAAAATATCATTGGCCATGAAATCCGCCTTTTGTCAAGAAACATAAATGACAAATAAATAATTATATTTTTACTTTCAGTTGTCGGACAGTCACATCAAATCAATAATGTCTTTAGTTAATTTGGGAAAGCCCATTGAAGTGCGCACTAAAAAGGTAAGCGTCATATAATTAACAACTGTTAATGCCGATGCGTGTATAATAAGTGCTAGTTAAATAATAATAAAAAAATATTTCAGAAAATTGCCAAGAATCACGCGAGTAAAGTAAAATATGCAGTTGGCATGATATGCCACCACAAGAAGTACGATTATGTGTGTATCATACGCGATTGGGACCTCACCGGCTGCCACGTCCATTTCTCACAAGACGATCTGTATTTCGGTCGCAACCAGCCGTTCTATTACATTACAGCCGCGGACCAGTCCGCCAGATATGTGGCCCAAGGTTTATTTTACTTAATATGCTTTATCTATATGTATATAAAGTCGGTGTAATGCAAGTTTTATTTCATATACTTCTGACACAAAACTTGCGTTGACGGTACGAAAAGCCGTGTGATTATGAGCAAAAACCCCACGGGAAAGCCTATGCCCAGCAGTGGATTTATACAGATTAATGATGATGATTCTATAGTCAAGGGGTAGACAGAGAGCACCGAGTGCAAATAACGATCCGTACATACGTGACCTGCTTCTGTTCTCTACCAGCTTTGTTGTATTCTGCCGTGTTGTCTGGTGTAATATAATGACAATACTGTTCATATTTATTATATATTTAAGAAGAATTTTATTTGTATTTAAAAATATATATTGTATATGAAGAATATTTATTATATTTTCAAGAAGTCGGGTAACCGTCAGTCTTTATTGCACTTACGACACTGAAGTAATTACATAGCTATTATCAGTATCAACAATTCCTTTCACAATCCGCATGCCCACTGTGAGGATAATGGGTATGACCCTCAGTGGAGGCCTGTATCCAGCAGTCGAAACAAAAATACAACCCTATAATTCAAAAAGATTGTTCTAATATGATATCAACGTATTTAATTGTTTGATAACTTAATGAGTGGTAATATTATGATTTTAGAAAACCTCATGGAATTATCACGCCCAAATCGCTTGCATCATCTGGAGCATCAGATATCCATAGATTTCACTCACTTCGACGGCTTCGCATACATTCCTAACGAGCAGAAAAGATGTGAATATCCTGAAGACGAGCGCATTACTGAAGTTTTTAGAAATTTATCCCTACAAAGACCCAATAATATATAAGAAATAGCTTGTGTTGTAAACATTTAAAAAATCTATAATAAAATAAGTGTTGAGAGTCCTGAGTTTTATTATAGTACTTAATGTGTCTTTTATGTTTTGAGGATTGTCACTGAATATTATTACCTTTAAACATCTCGTAAACCTCAGAGTCTGGTGACACTCGTGTTGCTAAACTTCCCTTAGCATGTATGCGCTGGCCGCCGCTGCGTACCTCTTCTAGAGCCTTATAAAAAGCATTATGTCAAACGCTTAACAATATTGAAACGACTTCCTTAAAGTTGATGCAATGATGCCTGCATTCATGGAGTTCCGTCCCTCGATGATTGCGAATAATACTGATCAAATTGTCTCCAAGACTTCGGGTTTAGAATAACTTTATTCTCATGAAGAATTGTACATTAACTTACAAGGAGAACTTATTAAATATTTTTAGTAATAATATTAATATAAGCCTTGTAGGCACTTTCTAGCCGGGCGAGCGGGCGCAGGCCGGGAGCTGCGCTAGCACTGCTACATTGCGCTCTGCGCTAATGAAACCAGCTATTAAATCGCTGCAACAAGCTGCCTCCCTAAAGTTACTTATACTGTTAAAGATACAGGAAGTCCTAAGATTAGCACAGGAGACTTTTGAAAAGAAACTAGAATGTAATTTTATTTATTATTTATTCATTTTGCAATGCTTATTACTTGCTGACAATTTAGTACCTAAAAATAAAAAGAATCAAACAAAATGCTATGTAATGTACAATTACTACAATGGTGTTATTACAGTCGTTTTATTTCAGTAAAAGCAACTTCACATCACTATTGGTTTTTTTTCATAAAGTTAAATAACAAATGACTTGCATGTTGTACTAAAGCAGAATGTTCGATTCCATTGAAAATATATTTCCAAATTGCGACTCAGAGATTAATAATATTTATTTCGTTCTTAGTTATTTTGAGGATTTAGAATTATTAATGAAATCTGAGGTACATATATAAATAGAACTTAAGTACTGAAATACCATGGCAAACGATCAGTTAATGTATTCTATCAAAGTACATTACCAACTTATCGACTATACATGCTGATTTAACAATAAAATTATGATAAGAGAATGAAGGAAACTACACGAAAAAACGCTAATCTAACAAAATTAATTAGTGGATAACGACGGAATAATGAATGTATATTTTAAAAATTTACTATTTGGCAAATTTTACTATAATCGAAAAATTTTACAGTTTTTTTTAAACTATCCACTATATGTTAAACCTTAAACATTTGTTAAAGCTTTTCTCTAGTGAATACGCCGTATTTACGAATATTCTTATGTATGAAAAATCACTACGGCGTAGGATAGCAAAAGAAGGTCAATTGAATGCCACAATAAAGTATTTAGTGAACGCAAATTACAGAATAAAAAATTACCAAGAGTAAAATTAAAAAGAAACTAGTTCTAGTCAACTTAAATTTCTAGACAAATCATTAAAAATTGCCTTGAATTACATTATGAAACGGGAACATCTTGACTGTCGGGTAAAAAATCGTTAGAATGAATGTTGCACTGTACGTTTAATACCCAATAATAAAGTACACCAAAAATTAAACAATGACTGATGCCAAAATATTTTACCGATTCTCATTCAGCGTCCTGGAACAAAATATTACTTCCAAAACATTGTAGGTTTTTTCGCTTTTTCATATATTTAACTCTTTTAAATTGCGATATAAACCTGATATGTCATTTTTAGTGTTTAGCACGAAAAACATTAAGGTAATCCCTCACTAATGTTTTACAGGCATTAATATAATTCTAATTTTTTATTTCGTGAGTCTAGTGGTATTACCTACTGACCAAATACAAGCCCAATGTGGTCAGCTATTTAAAGCTTTTTTTATGTTTTCCCGAATGCTTAATTATGGTGTAAAAACTTTCTAATATTTCCAATTAAACATTTTTTTGTAATCAATTTATGGTGACCAATATAGAGTAATTAAGATTTTTAAAAAACGAAGCAACTCCATAAAAAATCCCAAAACCTAAGTTTCAAGTTTTTACATATATTTTGAACGCACCTACGATAGTGGGCATTGAGTAAGAATAACATTTATTAATATTAATTATTAGTGCGTCCTAACTAAATCAGTAAAATTTCGCAAGAGTTCTTTGCACTGTGTTTTCGCTACTGGCAACACACGACATTAGGCACTAGTTTACTATTATCCTAAGTCTAAAGAAATACGTACAGACTGACCAGCATTTATACAATAGTAATTAATAATGGTTATATAACATTACACATTACCATAATATTAAACTATCATGCAGAGTTCGATCTAGTCTGAGATCAAATATCGTATGACAGACAGTCCCGACCCGACCTGAGCAAATTTATTTATCATTTTGAATTTCGAATTGAGTACGAACCAGAGAAATTACAATGACAATAGTTAACATAAAAAGCAAATTATCTTATTTCTAAATTTAAGTAAGATTTATTACAATAAATTTACAGTATCGGCAACTACTACATTATTATAAAAATAAGCAAACTAATTCAAAATTGGAACATGTTACATGTGTGATAAGATTATTTATTGAGTACAGTTGTCATTTGGATCATGTTTGGTTATGAGTTATCGTTTCTTCATTTAACTGTATGTTAGTGATTGAGGTACACCATTGACAGTCTTTGATTTTAGGACCCCATTCTCGTACGACATCACCGTCTCCCGACCGTTCTCCGTTACCCTGCGAGACACAATAACAATATTATACGCATAGTATGCCATCTATTAAAAACAGCAAGATAAATTGATGGTTTACATTAAAGAAATTACAACCAATTTTGTTATATGAACACATAAAACTATAATGTATCGGTTGGTACAGGAGTTTAATAAGAAAAAAAATCTCAGACAAAAAATCACGTTTTAAACTTCCAGTGTACGTTTTGATACGAAGTACGATCAACACTATGTTACACTATAGAATAATTTTAAAAAACTTTTAATATTTCAATTCCCGGGAGTTCGCAATCCACTTCCCACTAAAGCAAAAAATTGGTAACATGTTTATGGTTCACTAAAATAGAGCGGTCAAGGTAAGGGTAAAGATTACTCACTTCTTGGTGGTAATCTTCTTGCCGTTGACCACGCGGGTGGTGGTGGTGGTGCTCCTCATGTTGGCGCTGCCGGGGCCCGCCAGCGAGCTGTTGAAAGTCGAGAACGAAGTGAAAGTGTTCCCGTTGGACACCGAGTGAGCGAATATGTCGTCCAGGCCCTGCATTCCAAATCCGAAGGGGGTGAACAGCGAGGAGGTCAGCGAAGTGCTCGGGTGGTGGTGGCGACGTCCGTGTCTGTGGTGTCCGTGCCCGTTTATTTCTGAAAATAACGATAATTTCATTGATAGGACGCAAGGACTGGGAGTGAAAACAATAAAGAACAAAAATCAAATGTGAACGAGAGAGTGCGTGAGCGTGTCAACGGATGAGAAAAAAAACAAAGGTGTCGTAAGTGTAACAAGTCGCAAAAGTATTGTGACAAAAAATAAATGAATAAAACGCGTGTGTGTACTTACGTACGCACGTAAGAATTTATACTTCTATGGCGTAACGATATAAACATCTTTCTAAAAATTTTATCCTTCGCGTTATCCTATGTTTGTAAAGAAAACGACACTAATAATAGAAAAGATATTTAATACATTGAAAAAAAAAATATTTAAATATTTAAAAAAAACTAAAATGTTGACTATCTAATTTCATCGTGTCGGTTTTTCGTGACGATGTGCGCGCGCATCGTAATGATTCATTCTCATAATTTATCCCTAACGCGCCAAATGAAGTATAACTTCAAAAATATTCTGGCATCTGTGACGTTTGATTTCTGACATTTATTTCCCATATATACGTTTTCTCTCTCTCTCGCACGTACACGTTTTACTATTTAATACATAGTTAAAAGTTAAAATCCCAGAAGATATTGACAGCTATAGATATATATTTTTTTTAAATTGATAGCAATAAACAATACAACACATTGATCTGCTGTTATAAACGCGCCAGCAACCTGTACTCACCAGCAAACAAATCGCCGAACGGAGAACCGCCAAAGAACTCCCTGAACACTTCCTCGGGATCTCGGAATGTGAAGGGGAAGCTGTGATAGCCGAACTCATAGTCGTCGTCCGCGGCCGAGCGCCGGCCCCTGCTGTTGTTCAGCCCCTCTTTGCCATACTGATCGTACACTCGACGTTTTCTCTCTGTACAAGAACATTTGAAAGATTTAAAAAATGACAAGTCAATATACGAGCAAAGAAACTCCTATCGTTAAAGAGGTGACATGGCATCAAAACTGAGGTTCTTGGGTGCATCAAAAGCACCTCGAATACCGTGCGGGTACTGGGAGGCGACCGGTCTGGTCGAACGCAGGCATGCAGCTCGTAAAACTGTGTAAATGTAAGCATTATTAGCCCAAGAGCGAAGTTAATGATGAGTCTACCTAGCTTCAGCATCTACACCTGTATGTGGCCGTAGTTACATAAACTCAAGTAGAATAAGTATATCCATTGCATCACTTCATCCTCACACAAGTACATAATAGTATCTTTAGTTTAGATTCAAATATCGATCTCAACGGTATTATTATTTTCTAAGCACATGAAAACTTACAACACAAATTCATTTATACCTATATAATCTGCACGTAGTATTAAAATAAACAGTTATATTATCTTTATGTACTACACATGGAAATAAACTTAACAAATTGAAAGAGATCCAAAACTCCGCAGGTCACAATTTTGCGCAACGCAATACGGCTCGGCTAGCTATTAGCTAACTAGGTAGTGAGGGAATGAAAACTTAAAACCCTATATTACCATACCACAAGTTATTAAAAGTAAAGTCGTAAATAATCCGTTACATTCGCCTAGATAGAATCTAGAAGTTAAATATTTCGGGAATCATCAGCAATACTCGTTTTGACGATTGGACAGCAGTGAATGTATTGCTACTTACAACAACCCACTATCGATATTAAAACGATAGAAACCCCCATCATTATTATTAATTAACCACAATGGGCATGATGACAAAATTTGAATAACTGATTTTTTATGTTCGGAAATAAATATTATTTACAATGTATACCATATTTCTGCTTAAAATAAGTAGTTATTATTAAAAAATCGCATTTTACTTTCAAATTTTATGTATTTCCGCCAAAACGCTACAAAGTATCATGGTGTCATTTGACGTCACGTTCAACCAATTCTATGACAGAATACATGAAACTAACAAGATCTGTCATTGTGATCTACACGAACGTGACGTCATTTCCTCTGAATGGCGTTGATTGGCTAATTGTCGTGTTTTATTTTATCAAAATAATCAATAATCTCACTCATAATAAAATAAATACGTGTTTTGCAATCCATTATTTACTTATCATTAAATAGATGCATAAGTTTAGTGACTTTCGTTTACTGTCGTTATCCCTATTGTCGATGTTAAAATTGAAGATTCGTATTATTTCATACAACCTACTCACTGTGATACCGACTTGCTCGCCATCTTTGCAAGTAAGGTTTATCGAATTGAATGTGATACGCGAGACCAAACGTCAATCATGCCCGTGCCACAGACGTCAATGTAAAAGGCGGGAAATTTGAAAGATAATGTGGACATACGTAACAGAATAAAACGTATCAAACCACAATGGTAAATATTATTAAGTTAAAAACTCACGTTGTATATTCAATGATTTTATGTGACGTATTTAAATGTTATATAACACTGCTTCATCATCATCATTATCATAAACTTGTCTCAATCCATTACTGGATATTTCCCTAACGAGGGCTATCGTGCCATACACTCCGTTTAACACCGTTTACTCTCTACATGAATATTAGTTCGCATAAAATCTTATGTAATATTTATGTATATATATAATGATTCTTCAGGCATAATATTACGTAAAACTTGATAACCTTGTTTATAATTACAAGTAAAAAATGAGGTTATACAGAAAGAATAAGAAATAGAATAGAACCACAACATAACATAGTGAATAAAAAAATGAAGAATCATTACATGTGTAAGGATCTCAGGAATGTATTAATAATATCGGCTAATAATTTAATTTATAGTGAAACATGTCATGCAATAATACCTTCTCATGGTCTTTATATTAGTTGTTACAATAAATGAATACAGCGAAAACGAATTATTAAATGTAATTCAGCATAATATACTTTTCAATGAGCCTGATCTATGAGAAATTCTGATATCCTAGTAATCCACTTATCTGATCCATTATCAATAATATAAATATTTAAAACTAAAACTCACACAAAACTAGCTTTGTTAGTTGCACTAAGTAGAAAAAACCGTTCTGTTGTTAGCCTTTGTTAACTATTAAATACTATCACTTGAAAAAATTTAAGCAGAATGGAATACATTATTGAAAGCATTCAATAATAATTAGATATAAACAATTTGATTAAAAATAATCTTGTACATATTTGGAACTTGTTAAATTGCCCAGGCTTAAAGTGATAGTATTCATAAGTCCCTAAATTAAGTGAAAAGCTACCAAAGAATCGGTGAAATGGTGTGTCTCCGAAAAAACCCTTGAAGCTAAAGTGTCGATGACCATTAACTCCATTCTTGCTTTGATATCTGTGACCGTGGTGACTGTGACTGGAGCCCCGTGCATCGTACACTTTCCGCTTGTTTTCTACCCAAACAATAAAATTACATTGAACACTTTGTATATTTCAATTATTTGTTAAACAAAATAAATGTAATAAAAATACATATTTAGAAAAATAATCTATGTTTGTTTATGGTAGTACATAACCATTAGTTAATTAGTGTTAAAATCTATATTATAGTCTAGTTCACTGCATCAACAACAGATAATGGTAAACGTGTCATAATAATAAAATAAGCTTTTCAAATCCAATAACTAATGATCATTGAACATAAATTTGTGCTTAATTTAATAAAATTACATGTTGGGTGATAATCAATAAAAATTCTCATAATTAATTTACATGGCAACTCAGAAGCAATTGTGATGATCGCGCTCGCGACTGACAATGAGACTCATCCATGTTTATATTTATCCACTTATTATTAGTAAAATTTTGGTCTTTCTAAAAACAATCTAAAAAACCTTCATAATGACATTGAAGTTGCCCTTTTATATGATTAAAATACTAGTAAGGAAAAAGAATACCAATAATACAATATTGATTTTAGTCAGTTACCCATATTATGTCAAAAACATAATATAACAATATATGCGTACAACGTGATAAACATGTGTGAATAACCGCATAACAAAAAAACTCGCTTGCAGATGATAGCGCGCAACGTCGATATTAAATTATGTATTTATATATTTTTCACATTGAATGAATTTATATTTGATCATTAACGTTTCCAGATACCCACGTACAAAAGCAGTAGTCCTGACTATTGCGTAATCGGAGTAGCGGAAAGTATGTAGGTTAATCCAATTACAATGTAATAAACAATGCATTACTCTCCATAGAATATAACAATTTAGTGAACCAATGTTCTGGGCGGCCATTCATTATTTTATTCTATTTGATGTGTTTTTGTCATACTTTTAAATAGAATAGAACATTACATTTTAACGACAGCAGTTTTTCTAGATATTTCCACATCGAGAGCTAAAAGATTGAGATCATATGCATATGCTCTTTAAAAAATCCATGTAAATCAGGAAACAATAAACATATTCGCTTAGCTACACGAAGTGCATTTATTAAGATGTTATACTAAAAACCTTAAAATATTCGAACGGAGATAACCTGTGTTTGATATATAAATGAGGAAAAGAAA